>JAQQZR010000038.1:20834264-20850999 GCA_030068235.1 Notoglanidium macrostoma | reverse complement strand
GTAAAACCAGTCCTGTTTTGAGGGTTTTCTAATTGTTGCCACTGTAGTGCACCTGTCGTTAAGTCCATGAACACCAAAACAGCTGTATATATAAAATCTCCCTCCCACCCCAGATTTTTGGATCTGTCAGTCTATCTACCTAAATACACTATATGGCCATAAATATGTTGGTGTAACGTTCAGGTGGAGCGAAGTGGTTGAAACCACAAGTGCAGCAGCGTGCAGGAACGGAGAGAGCCAATGGTCTTACCATAATAGTGGGAGGTGGAAGCAACAGGCGTAGTCCGGGCAGCTGCAGTGCGGGGTAGCAGTAAAGCAGAGAGGGAGCAGTCTGTTATGCCGGCGCGAAGTATCCGATGCGTACCGCAGCACGAGAGAAGTGGGAGCGCGGATCGGAGCGTGATGCAGTAAGTGCAGTGGGAGATCAAACACGGAGCTAAAAGCTTCCATGGATCAGACTCGTTTGTCCAGCACATCCTACAGATGCTCGATCAGATTGAGATTGAGGGTATTTGGAGACCATGTCAACACCTTTAACTCTTTGTCATTGTTCCTCAAATCATTCCTGTACAATATTTGCAGTGTGGCAGGGCACATTAGCTTGCTTAAAGAGGCCACTGCTATTATAGAATTCTGTTGCCATGAAGAGGTGTACTTGATGTGAAGTAATGTTTTAGGTAGGTACTATGTGTCAAAGTAACATCCACATGAATGTCAGGACCCAAGGTTTCCCAGTAGAACTTTGCCCAGACTATCACACTGCTTCCATCGACTTGCTTTCTCTACATAGTGCATCCTGATGCCATCTCTTCCCCAAGCGACACACATGCATCCAGCCATCCACATGAAATAAAAGAAAATATGATTCAACAGACCAGGCTCACATGCCCATTGTAGGAGTTTTCGGTGGTGGACAGAGGTCAGCATGGGCACTCTGACCTGTCTACGTCTATGTGGCCCCATACGCAGCAAGCTCCAATCCCCCATGTGTTCTGACACCTTTTATTATCATGCCCAGTTTGTGCTACAGTAGCTCTTATGTGGGATTGGACCAGACAGGCTAACCTTTGCTCCCCACACACATCAGTGAGCCTTGGGTGCCCATGGCTCTGTAGCCAGTTAACCAGTTGTCCTTCCTTGGACCACTTTTGGTAGGTACTAACCACTGTATACCAGAAATATCCCACAAGACCCAGTCGTCTAGCCATCACAATTTGGCCTTGGGTAAAATTGCTCAGTTCCTTGTGCTTGCCATTTTTCCTGTTTCCAAAAAAATCAACTTTGAGAGCTGACTAATTCACTTGCTGCATAACATAATCTACCCCTTGACAGATTACATTGTAATGAGATAATCAATGTTATTCACTTCTTTTGTTAGTGGTTTTAATATTATGGCTAAATAGGGGTATGAGTTTGTTCATATGTCAACATGTTTGTAAATATAGTGTAGTGTGTAGGTGGGTGCATGAATATTGGGCAAATATTGGGTTTTCAGTGATTTCTTTCAAATATTCTTTTTCTGAGCAAGAATGATTGATTGTAGAACATCTTCAGTAGAAAAAAACATATGTATAATTTTGACCCTGTGTTTATTTCAGAACAACCCAAAATAAATTAAAACTTGTGTACCAAATTCTTTTGGGTTTTTTTTTCTATTAAAATGTGTGCTGTACAATCATTCTTCCCCAGAAAGAGAACAGTTAAAAAAAAATACCTGTTCACTGAAAGCCCAATATGTCCATGGTGACTGTATATACACTTCTTACTACAACTATATGTTCATAAATCAGACTCAGAATCAAAAATACTTTATCGAGCCCTTAAGGGAAATTCATCATGTTTTAGAATTGAAACATATAAGCATAGAAAAATTAATGAAAAATAATAATAAATAAGAAAATAATAAAAAGAACAATATATACAAATATAATGCAAGAGAGTATTAAAATAAGAATGCATGTGCACATACTGTTTTCTGCCATTCAGGTAGTACCATACCAAGACACTAGGACACACCTGCATCGCTATCAGCTTCTTACCCTGTAGAAGGATGGATGGTTTTGAAAGCACTGAAGAAGGCAAAAAAAGACATGACCCCCACAGTGCCCTCTGGCTGGTCTATGCAGGCATAAACACAGTCTTGCTGTTAAATGATGACATCCTGCATCTACTCCCAGTCAGGGCTGTTAAGTCAATGGTCTAATCATGGGATGTAGCTGCTCAAGGACAAGTGTCTCCAGAGTCTTCATAATGTGGGAGGTCATTGCCACCAGTCTGTTGGTCTTATGGTCACTGGGGCATGGTGTCTTTGGCACAGGAATGAAGCAGGAAGTCTTCTACAACATAGAAACCCTCTGAAAGGCTCACAAAGTCCCTGCCCGTCAAGACAGTCTTGAAGTGTCTCACAGGCCTCCTCTGACTATTTCCTTACTGTCCTTATGGCCACAGGTTGAATTTTCACCAGAGGCACATACCATGGTTTGAAGTTCAAAAGGTTGTGAACTGATCTGTCCAAGGGGGACAGGGGAGAAGAGCTGTATGCCTTTTTCATATTAGCATACAGCAAGTCCAGGGTTCTCTCCTCTCTGGTTGGACAGATCACATATTGTTTGAAGTTAGGAAGAGTTGTTGCCATAGTGCAATACCTATGTACTGAAGTCACCCAAGTTTGCGATGAAGGCACTTGGATGTTGAGTCTGGAGTTGAGATATGATGGTGTGAATGACGGTACATGCCAACATCTGGTTGGCAGAGGGGGTGATATACACAGCTACCACAGTGGCATAATAAATTTTCCTGGGCAAATAATATGGCTGGAGTCCTATGACTTAAAGTTCAGTGTTGAGGCAACAAATACATTCCTTAATCATACTATGTCCAGGATTGTACCATCTGTTGTTAACTAGCATAGCAAGCCCTCCACCTTTATGCTTACCACTCTCCATACAATTCTTCTCATTTCAAACAGTCTGAAATGTTGTGGTTTAGGACATTTTGGTGCAGCCATGTTTCAGTAAAACATAAAATACTTCACTCCCGGAACTCCCTGTGACTCTTAGCTAATGCCATTACCTCATCCATCTTATTTGCCAGTGGTCTTACATTGCCCATGGTGAGAGAGGAGAGACCGCTTGTATATCCTCTCTCTCTTTCCCTCCACTCATTAAAAGTTAGTAATTTGCATTTAAAATGTCACTTGTCAATGTAATTAACTTATTTGTCAGTAGTGTTACTTTTGTTCTGTGGTTTTTTTTTTTTTTTTTAAGACGTTTTATTGAAAAACAGTGTCTACTGGTTAAAATTATTGATCCTAATATGCTCCATCATTCTAGTTTTTAGATGACTCTGACACCAATTTTGCTAAATTAGTCTTTCATCGGAAGTTGTCACTGGTGTTATGGCCATTGCTTGTAACACCAGTGATTACTAACAGCGTTGACTGTATGTATCAGTATCTCTTCAGAGAGATGTGTATCTGGGTGATGAAGGGGGGCTGGTGGGTCAGAACAAAAACTGTTAAACTGAACTCCCCAGCATCCACTCTATTGAGAGGGGAGGAGGTTGGAGAAAAGAGAGAGAGAGGGGAGGGGTCCTGCACCATTTTTTAATGATAAGTCTGAGGTAGCAGCAACTCATTAAAGCGACCTTCTTTATGGACTAATCAAGGGCTCATTACAAGGGTGTGTATTTCATGAATGTTAGCTGATCTTAGCTAATCAGTTCGTTAGCTCAGACAGTTGTCTGTCCAGGATTTCATTTCATAGCTGCTGGAGATCATCATTTTTCAATTATGTCCTGATTGACACTCTGATCCTAGTAGGTAAGCATCGTTCTCGGGAGCCAGAGGAGACATCCTAACTTATGTCATATTTTAATAACAGCTTTTCTATGAGCTTCAAAACTGTCTTGAAGTCATGCTGTGAGTTTCTTTGAAGACTGCAAATGTCTCTTCAGCAGAATAAAGAAGATAGCTACATTCTAGAACCAAAGTGATTAGTGAAAAAAAAATTCTTTCTTTGAATTTGTTGAATAAGTGACTGTGCCTTGATTCTTGTCTGATTATTGTTACCCTCTCTACACTCAGAAAGTACTTCCAAAATAGGGTCCATTGATATCAGCACTTTGCTTACTGCCACAGATTTTGAACTCCATTGTAATCTCAATAGATTGCCTCAGCTTAAGGTATGGACAATAAGGATGGATTTCTTTCTGTAGTAAAAAAAACTGTCATGTCTTCTGCTTCCCATTATATAGCAGTGTAAAGAAATGTATAAAAAAATTTACTGATGTGAATAGATACTTTAGAGGCTGCTTGCATGAAACCTTAAAACCTTGAAACCTTTCATGATTTTATTAATCAACCAAGTGAATTCTCACAAAGTATTTCTGAAGTGTTTTATCTTGTCTTTATTCGACAGTATGAGCTTCTTGAAGCACTGCAGTGTACTACTAGTGTTTAAATCCACAGGATTACATTCAGGATTAAATTGGCCGTTACATCTACAGCAGCTATAATGCCTTACGCTTTATATATTTATATTAACACAATGTTGTAATGGTAGATTTTTTCACTATGAAGGAGCTGCTGGAAATCTGTAGGGTGAAATGCAATGCTAGCAAGCAGGCCAATCACAGTTACTGCTGTCTGTTGCTGTAATGCTACATATTTGGAGAGGTGCACATCAGGCCACAGCTACACTTTACCCTATGGCATAGATTTGAGGCAGAAGTATAAGTTAACGCTGCGTACATGTTAAAACACAAACTGCATCATCGAAAGTAATCCTCAAAAATACATGTATGCCACCCTTATTTCCAATGACCAATGTACCATAAAAACTGAAGCCGACAGGGGTCAAGCTGAAATGGTTCTATCATTTCAATGATCTTTTCTGAGATGGCAGCAACATTTATGTCATCCATAGCCACAGAACGTACAGCCCACTCATTTTTCATTCCCTGGTGAACATATCTTGTTCAGACTGCAATCAGTTCTTGCTTTGCTTTGTCCTTGTGTTTGTTGGCAGCTAATGCAATGTAAGTTCCAGGGATTTTACTCGGCTCTGACTGTTTTCTGGCTAACTCAAGCAATTCATTCTGTGTATGAGAACTCAGCATAGTCGCACTTCTGGGCATTTTTTAAAAATCTTGTTTATATTTGTGGGTCACATTTAGCCATGAATATGAACATTTCCAAAGAATTGCCTTGGTGGATGAACTCCTCATTCTCCATGTGGCCACACAGAGGTTCTGCTTTGCACAAAAGAAAATGTTTTCATTTTTCTCTAGCTGTGGGTATGTGTTTTTAAGTAATCAACAACAGTTATTTCAACATACTTAACTAGTATGTTAGGGTTGTCTAATAGTCTAGTGACTGACGCAGCTAACTTTGATATAGCTAGCTACGTCTGAGTAGCCTACCCAATCATATGAAGCATAAGGCTCGAAATTAAAGAAAATCATATTTCCAAATGTATGTGAATCAGAAGAATTTTATACTTAAAAAAAAAATACATTTTATTGTAACTTATTTTTGCATGTGACAAGATACATGTTGATTTTTTTGTTTTTCCTTTTCTCATTTTCAAACCATAGGCTACTACACTTGATTGGGTGGGCCAGCTGTTAATCTGGGTGGTACTGGCCTGTCCTGGCCCTTATGCTTGCCCTTATATTCTTATATTCATCTTTTGATCTCTAACCCAAATGTCTTCAGTGCATAACAGAAACAAAATAATTAGCTTTACTGTTCCAATGCTTTTAGGGGTGGCTGTGGTGTTTTGCATGGATTTGTTGGCCTTTTTTTTTTTTTTTACTTTTTGAGAGAGCTGCACATGGACTGTGGGCCATGGTTTGGTGACCCCTAATGTAGGCTAATTATATTTTTCTTTTATTTACATATATTAAGTATTTTACATTCCTTTTTGGCAGATGAGGTCATGAAAAGAAAACATCAGCTCAGATCTACAGATCTACAGATATTTACTAATAAGTCATTAAAGATCTTTGTTTGCAGTTAGACAGTGTATTGCAGCATAATTTCAGTATGTACAACATAATACAGACATAGTCATGACTGTTATATAACTGTTATTTAAAGGATTTAGTTAAATGTCAGTTTAATTAATACATATTTTGTCATTTTTATGCTGTTCATATGTTCTTCGACATCCCATGCACTGATCTGCACTAGAGTATTTGTGGTATAAATGTTTTTTTCTCATCTGTTAAGATTTATCTTCATATTAAAACCACTGATGTTTTAATGCTTTCACCACAGTTTTTCTAACACACCAGCTGAGACAGTAGTTTGCCAAATAGAGTAATTAGTAGAAACTACAATTTGAAGACAAAGCCATGTTCAATTATCTATTACCTTTTTTTATTAATAGATCCTGAGCATTTACTAGAGAATGTATAGATTAAACTCCTGGGACCTTTTCAGTGTCATTTGTGAGGAAAAATCAGTAGAGTTTATGCTTAAAGGTCCACTATGTAGAATTTAGGAGCATCTATTATCGGAAATGGAATATAGTATTTATAAGTATTTATTAGTGTATAATTACATGTAACTATGAGTCATTGTGTTTTCATAATCTTAGAATGAACTTTTTATATCTACCTAGGGCACAGGTCCTTTTCCATTGAGATGCATTGCTACAATAGCCCAGAACAGACAAACCTCTAGAGAGCACCTTCTGTATTTCGCTTTTTTTTTTTTAATCTGGAAGGAAGATGAAGTAAAATAATAGGAATATGAAGACAAGGAATAGGAATTGGTTTTTGTTGGTACTGGCTAATAAGTTTGAGAACCCAAATTTAGAAAAATGGACTAACATACACATTTTTTAGCACGAGAAAAAACAAAGGAGCTTGTTTTTAAATACTTGGAAGTATGCTATGGGCACATACCAGCCACCAGCGTTCTAATACGTGCTTGGAAAGGGAGGGCTATGGGAGGGGCATTTAGTTGATTCTAATAAACTGAATCCTAGATAGTGGATCTTCAAAGGAAACTTTCAACCTGATACATCCTGAAATATTTGTGATATGTTGTTGTTAAATGTTTTGGTTAAAAATGTCAACAATCTCAAACATAAATGATGTCAGGTTTTTGCTGTTAGTCATGTAAAAATAAAAGTGCAAGAGCCTCTTTTGTTGATTATTATTTTCCAGTAATGTTTGAAGTCTCTAATGTAGAAACATTGGGACTCAAAGTTCCACAATGCAATATAACTATGACACTGTTGTGTCGGGACTCCGCTATTCTAGTAAGCGATCCTTCTGATGACCATTGCAATTACTAATGGCGGTATGGGCATGAAAGTTGAGCCTTTGGAACCATATCTGTTTAAGGGGTGACTGGCAACACCAACAGGAGAGGACACAAGTGCAAGTCCGTTTCTTTAATAAGCAGAAGTAGCAGAGAACAGTAATCCAATAACGTAGTCAAAACAGGCAGAGGTCAATTGATCGGGCAAACAGTACAAAATATAGCAGGCAAGGTCGTAAACTTGAAAGCTAGCAAAGATCATAAACCAGAGTAGTAAACACAACAGGAAACGCTTGGCAGATAGAGAGAACTGGCCAACTGTTGCTTCGCAAAGAGCATGAGTGAGAGTGCGTATATAAATAGTCTGTGAGGAGGGTGTGGTGTAAATTGGCTGCAGCTGCAACCAGTTAGAACTCCGGGGAGTGAGACCTAATGCCTGAGTGTTCATGGGTGTTGGAGTCTAGGTCAGAGGCAGGCCTGACAAGGGTGTGTACAGATAAGGAGGTGGGAGAGCTGAACATATTCCAGGATTAAAGCAATGCTGTATGACTCTCTTTAGAGATGAATGCCCACTGGCACCATTATTAGCAGGTAGTTGAACTGCATTGTGGGTAATGTAGAAAACCATTAACCAAAGTGAAAATAGACCACCTTGTCAGTGAATGAGAATTTGAAAGAATTTGTCAAATTTAGCTTAAAAAAGCAATTCTGAATTAAACAAATAAATATTGAAGTGCATGTTATACAGGGAGGACTTTTTCATTAATCAAATGGCTTAATTTTCAAGTAAATAAATAATAAAGTAAAGTAAATATTTATGAAAAGTTAAAGCTCTGTGGATATGTTTGGCTTTCAGGTGGGTGCTGTGGTTGAAGTCAAAAACCAAGATGGAATCTACCAAGAAGCTACCATCAACAAGCTCACAGATGCTAGTATGTACACAGTTGGTAAGTGTGAGGGAGGGCAATACAAGTGAAAGAGGACTACTTTTTATGTTCTAACAATGAAAATAGTTTTAGTGAGTGGTCTACTAAAAATGGGATAAGTCCTAAACTGTCATACCATGAATGTGTATATGGGTGTTACATAAGCTTGTTTGTATGTGGTGGTCTAACGTCTTCACCCTTTCCATCTTCCATATTCTCTACAGTTTTTGATGATGGTGATGAGAAAACCCTGAGGCGTTCATCTCTGTGCCTTAAAGGAGCACGTCACTTTGCTGAGAGTGAGGTAAATTTATTGACACATCAAGGACGATATATAAGGATACTCCTAATGGTAATGGTGGGGAACCATTTTTTTTTTTTAGCTACTTTTACATTCCCTCACAAAACTTTTGCATTCCGTCCAGGGCTGGGGTCAGTTCAGTAGTTTAATTAAATATTTTTGCTGCTTCTGGGCATTTACAGTACTTGGGATTATATATAGTTACATTCATTTGAACCTTTCAATATTTATGGTAAATTACAGATACCAAGTGATACATGAAAAATGGTTGATGAAATGTAAATAAAACTGAGAACTTCAAATTCGCAATTAATGATTGATTAGTGAGCAGAATTGACACTGGTGCCATGATAAGGATTTGAATATATTGTTTATGCCAGCATATGATTAACAATTTGATTTGGTAAATGCTACCACATGATGTATGACATCACGAAGCGCAAAATAATATTTATATTCGTAAGTTATAAACCTTCACCTTCCATGAATGCATGGAATTCTGGGAACTGTTATCAAAGTTAGGAAAATGTCATGGACAGCAATGTTCAGAGTGAAACAAATGCAAATAAGACTTGCATTTATAATAATTTCTTAATTACAACCCTAATTCCGAAAACAGTGGGTTGTAGTGTAAAACAAATAAAAACAGAATGATTTGCAAGTATTTTTCAACTTGTATTGAACTGAATTCAGTGCAAAGACAAGATAATTAATGTTCAAATTGACAAAAAACTTTTCCCGTTCTTGCTTGATATATGACTTAAGTTGCTCAACACTCCAGGGTCTCTGTCGTATTTTTAGCTTCATAATTCACCATGCATTTTCAATGACAGACAGGTTTGGATTGCAGCCAGGCCACTCTCTTACCCACACTATTTTGCTATACACTGTTGAAATGCCTGTACCTCAGCAATGGAGCCTTCATAAATGTGCAAGTTATCCATGCCATAGGCGATAACACCCCATACCATCACAGATGCTAGCATTTGAATTTTGTGCTGGTAACAATGTGGATGGTTCTTTTCCTGTAGGAGGACACAACATCCCTGATTTCTGAAAAGCAAGTTGAAATGTGGACATGTTCAAATCACAGAGTACTTTTACACTTTGCGTCAGTCTATTTCAAATGAGCTGGGCCCTAGAGAAGTTGGATGTTGTTGATATAGAGCTTTTGCTTTGAATGGTTGAGTCTTTAACTTGGATTTGTAGATACAACAAACTGTGTTTACCAACAAGTGCTTCCTGGAAGTGCAAATTTTCCAGTCTTTTGTTGTGCCTTTCCCAACTTTCTTGGAATGTGTTGCCGGCATCAAATTCAGAATGAGTGAATATTTAAAAAATACAATAAAGTTTATCAGTTTGAACATTTTTTGTCACATTTTTTTCACAGCAGAACATAGAAAACATCAAATGTTGAAAGTGAGACCGTTTGCTATTTCATGAAAAATATTGGTTCATTTTGAATTTCATGACAGCAATATGTCTCAAAAAAGTTGGGACAGCGACAATAAGAGGCTGGAAAAGTTAGTGGTACAAAAAAGCAACACCAGGAGGAACAATTTGCAACTAATTATGTCACTTGCCAACAGGTCAGTAACATGATTGGGTATAAAAAAGAGCATTTTAGAGTTGCAGTGTCTCTCAGAAGTAAAGATGGGAAGAGCTGAAAGGTATATCCAGGTTCTAGAGCAACATATGCTCCCATCCAGATAACATCTCTTTCAGGGAAAACTTTGCATTTTCCATTATGGCTTTGTAGAAGAGAAGGGACCAGGTACTGAACTGGCCTGCCAGCAGTCCAGATCTTTTACCCATTTAGAACATTTGGCGAATCATAAAACGAAAAATACGACACAGAAGACCTAGCGCAGTTGAGCAACTAGAATCCTGTATTAGACAAGAATGGGACAACATTCAAAAGATTCTGTCTAGAGTCTATGCTGTAGGTATGGTGTTGTTCACGCAAGGTGAAGTATTTATACTTGCATGTAAAATTTGCATCCCCTCTAGTGGAGCTATTGCATAAAACACACTAGAATTTACTGCTTTTTCACATAGAAGAATAGTGTAACGTGAGTACCATATTTCACTATGAATGATAATCAGAAAATGACTCGGACAAAAGGTTATTTTTTTTAAACAAATTTACCGGGGGAAAGAAACCTTGCATGATTAATTATAAAGCAAGTGAACGCTCACTGAAAGCATTTCTGAAGTGTTTTAACTCCTCTGAATTCATCACCACTTTGTAGCCAGCACCCAGAAAACCCAAAATCCAAATACCAATTGAGATTTTTCAATCAACTACCAAAAATGGACCAGAAACTAGAAGGACACCATATTGGTAGGACTGTCAAATTATATGTACTGTAGTTCTGATTGATAAATAAAATTTTTCAATCTATTGCTGATGAAAATTGCATTACTGACATGGCCTGTGACACAATGAAATATAGCAATGAATTGTCATACCATGATGGACTTGATCAGATTGAAAAATCTTGTTATAATGACAAACTGAACTTGCTTAGGGGCATCAATCCAAAATCAAAACATGGTCAGATGTGTCCTTGTTGCCTACCATTACACATATTGACATTGTTAGTGATCTTCTATGAATTCCAAATCAGTACACGGAGGATTTGAAAAGTTATAAAGGATAGTAAGCATGCAACCAGTTTGTTAACAGATGAGCTAGCGGTCGCTTAGCTGCTGAATGTAATGGATGAATAGTCATGACAGCCAAGGTGGTTTTATAGTAATAAAAGTAATAATATTTTTTTAGGTTCATAATAATAAAATGTAATAATAATAATAAAAGTGACATTTTGGGACATATAGTTTTGTGAAAACTATCAAACTATGCTGAGGAATATAAGAACATGTTCCTAAACAATGGCACATTTTATTGATTCTGACATTGTTTATTTGTTTCTTGTTCCTACATGTATGTGCTAAATGATTGCCCTCATTTTGTAATTATTGCAGGTTAACGATGGTATTCAAGGTCCCTTTGTCTTTCTTTTATGTTTAAACAACCAAAAATAAAACCGCTCACAGCTATTTTGTTACTAGTTAATAGACTGGAGCATTTTTAATTGGTTATCCTTCCAAGATTATAGCCACATGCATTAATGACATCAAACGAAATTCCTCAGTTGACTAATTAAAAGTCAGAAATTATATGAGCAATTGGAAGCATGCCTGACATTTTTTCCATGGACCTTCTTTGACACCCAATTTTCAAAGGAAATTATCATGAAGATACCGGAAAATTCTCAAGTTATTCACCGGATACTCGCCAAACGAACAGTGAGTACATCAGATTATATCCTATAGAAGCGAGAAATCAATGAGAGAAATATTTTTTGTTTTTATTGAATACAAGCCATTTTAACATGGAAAACACACAGACAATGCTGGAGACAAGGGTTTCAGGTGCAGAAAAGCAGTGGGCTGTGCAATATACTCAGTGAAAAGAAAAAATGGACATTCTGAGGCATGGGGGAAAGCAGTCAGTGCAGTGTAGGGGAAAATGTGCTAGTCTGAAAAACTGCAGGAATCAGCTCTCACAGAAGTCTAGCAGTGCATGGGAGTTGAAGCTGAGGCGTGGGTGGTGGTGGTGCTGTACTTTGTCCTGGGCTGGTGCAGCACTTTGAAAGAGAAGCCTTGCAACGATATAAACCATCAGGTGATTTTGCTGTTGGAGTCTGTTTTTGGCCAGCCACAGGAGGGGCGCATGATCAGTGATTAACGTGAATTAGTGGCCCGTCAGATAGTATTGCAGTTTTACTATTGCCCATTAGATGGCCAGGGCCTCCCTTTCGATGGCTGCGTAGCACTGTTCAGTGGAAGTCAGCTTTTGGCTGGTGTATGGGATTGGATGCTCCTCACCATCAAAGTCTTGCAATAGCATGTCACCTATGCTGGGTCTCTGAGGCATCTGTTTGTACCAGGAAGGGTCTTGCCAGGAGGACAAGTGAATGACTACATCAAGGTAAGTGGCCGCATAGCTCCAGTGGGGAAGAAGCACAATGTCCATGAGTCATTGGAAAGTCGCTGGAGCCCCATGCAGCCCGACGGGGAGAACCCAGTACTGTCAGTGGCCAGAAAATGTACTAAACGGTGTTTTGGCCGTGACGAAGTGTGTGCGGGGGACCTGCCAGTAGACTGGACCTTGTTGGGCTTGTGGAAATTGTTGCATAGGTGAAGGCTGCCATCTGGCATGGGCAGATGAAGAGCCAACAATGAACAGTTTATTTTTCTTTAAAGAGTGAGTGAAAGTACAGTGCGGATAGTGAGATTTGTGCTCGATGTGAAGATGAGAGTGCAAGTGAACTGGAGAGCTTGTGAAGATCTGTCGGGAGGGCATCAGAACACATGGACTTGTATGGTGACATCATCTGGCATTCAGGACATGCCTGGCAGAAGAGCTGCACCTCGGTGACGATCCCTGGCCAGTGAAACCGATTGTGGATTTTCTACAGTGTATTGTGGGCCCCTAGGTGGCCTCCCAGTGGGTGGGCCGGAGCCAGGTGCACTATTGCTTCCATCTTTGAGCGGGGTATGTCAAGGAGGTTCGTCGGCTCACCATGCCTCTGGCAGTGGAAGTATAGCAGCTCATTGCATGTGAAGTAGTAGGGGGCGGGGAGCCTACGCTTCGGGTTCAGTTCCTCCTCATTGACCCGCAGCACCTGGCTCCAGCAGTGTTTCAGCCGCTCATCCTCCTGCTGTTCTTTTCTGAATCCGCCTTTGTGGGCTACCTGTTGTCTAACACACAAAAAGAGTTGGTGTCAAGAGACCTCATTTTCTGGGGAAGCTTCGGCTGCGGCAGCCTCATAATCAGCATGGAGCATGGTGGCTGTTACTGCAGGGGACCGGCAATGGTCTGGGTGTCTTCACCATCGACGCTGGGCCTCTCTCCCCACCTCTCCTGACAGAACATCCTAAAGTTCCGGCCAGTCTTGACCTACAAGGAGAGGAACCAGGAGACTTGGAATTAGTCCAGCAGTTACAGGCCACTCACATCTGCGATGCCCTAGACAGACTTCAGCAACCGGCACCTCCTGTACGTCCCCATGAACGCAATCAGCAGTAGATGGCTTTTGGGACAGGAGGTAGCCAGCAATGCCGAGGGACACATTAGTGATAGTGCTTCCGGTATCAAGCAGGGCAGACACGATGCTCCCCCCACGAAGACTGAGGCAGTTGATGTTTCCAGAGAGGGGTCTTCATGTCCACTAGTTCTTTGGTTGTGGCAGGGTGGGCCATGCTGACGGCTCTTTGCTCTTCCCCTGGAAGGCCCCGCAGAAACCAGGTGACCGTAATCCGCTGGACAATCTCGTCGGATGTAAGCGCCTCCGGTTGAAACCAGTGGCGAGTCAGCCGGAGCAGATCATCCACCTGGGTGCGGGGTTCCAATTCTCATTGATACATCCAGTGGTGGAAGGCTGCGGCGGCTCTACTCCCGGAGAGGCCACAGCGACTGAGGATCTCCTTCGGAGTTGGATAATCGGAGGACTCTTCCAGGGAGAGGATGTGATAGGCTTGCTGTACCTCTCTGATGAGGAGCCAGGCTAACAGCCATGGCTATCCTTCTTGTGCATTTCTTTCAAAGGTTCTCAGGTATGCTTTGGTATCATTTGCTGTCATTTTTGTGAGATGACTATGCTTCTTGAGTGGGGTTGGGGAAAGCTACCATGGCTGCAGGAAGCACTTGTAGCATGATCAACTCCTGTGCCATAACTCTGAGCCCCTGGACCAGCTCCTGATTTACGCAACCCTGCTCCAGGTTGGACTCAAGGAGATGCCGCACCACAGGGTTTGATGGTCAGAGCCATCGGCATGTTGGTGTCGTCGCCTGCTCGCATTCTCCACCTCTGTAGCGAGCACTTGAGATGGAAAAGACAATACCAGAGATGGGGGGATCCAGTGCAACAGTGGACAGTTTATTTTTCTTTAAAGAGTGAGTTACAATATGGTGCGGAATGAGATCTTCATGCACGGTGAAAAGGTGAGGGTGCAAGTCCACTGGGGAGCTCGCAAAGATCTGTCAGGAAGTGCAGTGGAACACATGGAGAGGTCTCTGCAGAACAAGGAAGAAAATCCCTTCTCCATCATGGAGAATCTGGAGCACAGGAACACAGAGAAATCATGCATCACTCACTCTCGTGTGCTGCCACCTCCTTTTTATCATCCACCACCACCATCTGGAGGGTGGAAGATAATCCCCCTCTGGATGTGCCCTTGTTGTAGCACTACGTGCTAGAGGGTGATGGGATTCCCTTGCTACATAGCTCCAAGAGTTCCCCGATGGGGAGGAGTGCTTGAGCAGGCATGAAGGACAGCACAGTGGCTCTGATCAATGGCACCACAAGAACAGGCCCTAAGCACCAGATTTGAAGAGGCAGATACCACACTAGGCAGGACCCAAGGGGCAGGCTATGCAAATATGTCCCTGAGACTGTCCAGCACATAATAGCTGGGTGCAAGATGCAAGCTGGAACAGCATATACTGAAAGGCATCAACAGGGCCAAGATTGCCACATCTATCACTATTGCTGTTTTCAGCTCCTTATCAACCACCACTATGTGTGGTTGGTTGGCCTGCAGCTGCTTATCTGTTTGGAACTTGAAGTTCCATAGGATCTTATACTTTCGGTGGTGTCTCCCATCAGGACTTGAGAACTTCTAGTCCATACTTGGTGCAGATTTTTCTGTACACAGTCCCTGCTAATTGGTTATGCCTTTCAGGTTGGTAGGTTATACATGTTCATATCAGGCTTCTGAGCACCTGTCTGACCTTCTAGAGATATTTGGCTGTGGCTGATTTCCTTGTAACTTCATCTTGATTCCCATTGACCTGTAGGATACCAATGTACTTGTAGCTGTCCTGTATATCTGATATTTTGCTCTCTGGTAAATCCACTCCCTCAATCCTGATCATCTTCCCTCTCTTGGCCACCATGCATCCGCATTTATCCAGTCCAAATGACATCCCGATGTCCTCGATGTACATTCTGGTGAGGTGGATCAGTGAGTCAATGTATCTACACTGTCTACACTACCTCTTAGCATACAGCTTGATGTCATCCATGTACATGAGGTGGCTGATGGTTACTTCACTTCTGAACTTGTATTCATATCCACTCATATGAGGTGGCTTAGGGTGTTCTGGCCTATGCAGAACTGCAGCGGGGAGAGTGCTTCACCTTCGTATATACCGCACTTTATGGTGACTTGTGTGATGGCCTTGGAATTGGTTTCTAGTGTTGTCTTACACATCCACTTTGAGTTCATGATGAAGCTTCTCAGTGCCTTGTAAGCCTTGTGTAGTGCAGAGCATTGAAGCATGGGCTTTCTTGTAGTCAATCCAGGCTGTGCTCAAGTTGGTCTACCTAGTCTTGGTGTCTTGGGTTATTGTCCTGTACTTAGATAGCAGAGTACCCTTCTGGGGATCTTTCATGATTGTTCTACCCTGTGTTATCTAGTCTGGGTGAGTGCCCGTTGTTAGCAGCTCTCTCATTTGTGCTGCCATGTGGTCATGAAGTGTTAGCTTCTTCAACCAGTTCATGCGGTGTAACCAGGTCCTGTTCAGTTCTTTATGCGTGAGACTCATTGTATATCTGCCTTGGTGATGGTGACTGGTTCCTATTCGGGGAGATCACTGTGGTCTGCTCTTAGGTCTAACCAGCCACATGGCATTAGTGTTATGTGATGCCTCCTTCTCCCATATGTCATTCCATATGTTCTCCATCTCAGCTCTAGGTGGATCTAATCTTCCTAGATGGTTCTTTGGATGGTTTCCTGGTGTAACTCTTCAGGCTTGTGGCTAGGGATGCGAGTCTTTTTCATGACCCAGGAACTGTCTCTCATTACCTTTCTGCACTTCTGCGAACCAGCTGATGTGCCTCCTTGGCTTCCAACCTTGATGTTAGAGCATTGAGCCAAGAACTGTTTCTTAGTTAGAGTGGATGTTGGTCTCCTGGTCATCCTGCATTCTGTAAATGTATCCTCTTTGGGCTTGGGTGACTCAAATAAATGTGGGCTGCATTATTTTAAATGTATTTATTTATATATTAAATATATATACACACTATATTGCCAAAAGCATTCACTCACCCATCAAAATAATTACATTCAGGTGTTCCAATCACTCCCATGGCCACAGGTGTATAACTTCAAGCACCTAGGCATGCAGACCACTTCTACAAACATTTGTGAAAGAATGGGTCG
>JAQQZR010000038.1:20795767-20834164 GCA_030068235.1 Notoglanidium macrostoma | reverse complement strand
TTGTCACTCATAACATGTCTGATCTGGGGGCCAACAAAAATGCCCTCTTTGATCTTGGCATCAGTTATTCTTGGGAATATCTGTCTTAAATAACGAAAACCTTCACCTTCCTTGTTCAGTGCTTTCACAAAATTCTTCATGATTCTTCATGACAAGCGATTCATACTTTCTTCACAAGAGCAGTCATCCAACGTCTCAGAGGCACAAATGTATATTCGCCACAGATATAGCAGAATGTATTGAGGCTGTTGCGACATTGACGAGACATATTGCTCGACACCAAAACATCTATAGCATCAAGCTTACTTACTGTTATATTTCTACAGATACTATACTTTACTATACTGATACTATACATACACATTGACTATCTATATTAACCAAAAAAGCAGGATCGGTGCATGCAAGCCACCTTTATAGCATGAGACAGCGTCAAGCTCGTTCAGACCTGCCCAGGCATGCCCAGGATGTCAACTTCCATAGAACAACTTCCAACCTGGCCTGATTCCATGCCTGGACATGCCCAGGTCACTTACGAGAGCGAAAATGTTTGGATACAAATATAAGAAAACGTCATGACAAAACTGAAGATTTCTCTCAAACAGTACGTGATGGGTAAATTTTCATGTGATATTTGTGATCAGCAACCAAAAATCTAAGAAACACCCAACAGTGTTCAAGAAGCAAAAAGTTTGTTGTGCAGTGAAATTAATAAACCAACAGAAATAAAAATTGTCAACCGAGAGAGTCCATTGCTAAAGCAACATCCATCCCCCCCAACCAGTGGCATTACCATTATTTATCTAAAATGAATACTGTTCTAGCTGTCAATTTTATAAAATTAAAAAAGATAACCTGGAAATGTCACAGACTGAGTCGTGATGCGCATGCAGTCACCCATTTATTGATAGAATAACATCTGGGCTGACCTGCCTCTATTGTTTGACAGTTTTCATTGTCACCACTGTCTTCGCGGTTTTACATTATTGGCTTATTGTTCATTTTTGTCATTACCCACCATTTGCCGTATAGTTATGTCCATATGATGAACTTTGTTGTTTTAGAGTGCAGGGAAAGACCTACCAGCATTTTAAGAGCAACAAATGTTTAAAATGCTCAATGTGAAATAATCGGTCCATATGCTTGTCATATTCACCCTTTGTCTGTATAAATTTTGTCTGGAATCAAGAAATTTAAACATTCATTCTAGTTGTTAAAATATCATTTATTGATTAAAACTTTGTGTTACAACTCTGTAAACAGTTTTACTCACCACCGTTCAACTTCCTGGTTCCCTGGGGAATTCACACAGCCTGCTTTGCATAGTACAACTACCTGGAAGCACAGTACCACTACCTGGAAGTAGGGGTGTTTCCATTGACAGTAAAAAAGAGTGGACAAAGCCACACCATAGTTCGAATGGAAGGAAGTGAAACCAGATTAGGGCTACTTCCTAGTGGGTCTCTCACTGACCTTTTGTACTGTTCACCAAAATGCTGAATTTTGATTACATAAGGCAACATAAAGCAACACCCTATGGTCTAAAGACATAAAGTCTATGGTAGCAAAAATTGTTAGCAGTGAATATTAAAGAACTGTGTTAGCTCTATCAAACTCAACCTATATTTCAATATTTGTCTTGTTGAATGATGATTATTCCATGAACATAGTGCTGAAACATCACTGATGGCTGAATAAGTTTCTCAGATTTCCCCAAGAGCTCCTTATCCCTACAGTATTGTTGTGCAATTGGATGTTGCAGCTTCTTGACACCATTTGTAGCATAGTAAATAAAAATGTTTATTACATGGCCATAAAGTGAACTTACAGTTGTCATACAGTATTGTAAAGAGAAAGAACGATTCCGTAGTAAATTTATTTGATGTCAACAAAGCAGAAAATAAGTGGAAGTCAAAGGAAGGCTACTGAAAGTTGAGCCTCTGAGGTCTAAACCATGTAGACGGGGGGTGTTTTATGTAAATTACAAATATCTGAATTTTGTCTACGCTAAGGGGTCTGGGTTAAAGAAAAATGTTGTGTATGTTTTAGGGACTTGCAAAAATATCTTATTGTCAATTAACCATTTTTATTCATCTGATTGATATCATTCTTTAATACTTATTGCTTGATCTTTTAGGTTAATATGCATTTTTTGGGTGAACGGTTATCTAGGTCGATCTCCACTATGATTAAACAGAGCCATATCGGTGGCAAATACTAAAGGCAATTACCTCTCCTCCCCCTTTAGATTTCGCTGTTAGTTAACTTTTAATGTTTTAATTTTTAGTCAACTTTTAGTCTCAGTTAATTTTTAATGTAGCAACTTGCATAGAAGAAACCTCACAGTATTCATCATGGCTAATGTGAGCTCCCTACTATTGCCTTCCCACATTAAAGCCGACATGTGCAAAAACTTTAGATTCCGTAAGCTTGACAGAGCTTTTTTTACATCTCTCCAAATTGGGTTGAGGACTGAAACTCCATTCCAAATTAGAATTGATTCCAAAATTCCAAGTACCGGGTTAAAAATTTTTTTATTTATATATAAAAGTGGTCTCTTAATTTTTTTTTCATTATTTAATTTTCATTGCACTTGTTGATATTTTCAGGTTTGAAAAACAAAAAACCTTTTCAATGATGATATGCAGTCAAAATGTTTTAAAGGTCCACTGTGTTGGATTTAGGGGGAGGTATTAACAGAAATGGAATATGATATGTATGTATCAAACATACTAAATATGTTTTTATTGGTGCATAATTACCTGTAACTATGAATCATTGTTTTTTCATAAGCTTAGAATGAGTCCTTTATATATACATAGGGAACGTGTCTAGGGAACCATGCTGTGCCACTACAGTAACTCAGAACGGACAATCCTTGAGAGTTTTAACAAGTGGCAGCATGGATCTAGAAAGAAGCACTGGAAATGGAAGGATGAAAAAGAAGAAGAAATTAACACAAGGGAAGAAGAAATATAAGTAATCAGTGTTTGCTGGTTCTGGCTAACAAGTTAGAGAACCCAAATTTAAAAAAATGAAGGATCATACTTATTATTTAGGATAGAAAAAGCAATGGATTGTGAATGTAAGTACTTAGAAGTACGGTACGGATACGGTATGGATGCCTGAAAGCTATTCTGTGGACAGTCTAAGAACTGCTTGGAAAGGGCGGGGTATGGGAGGGATATTCAGTTGGTTGAATCCTATATAGTACATACCTTTAATTAAACTTGTAAACTGTCAAATGTTATGCTGTCTAAACATTTTAACCCCAAAACTTATTTTTTAACCATTTTAGAGTCAAAACAGGGAATTGATGAGCTGTATTGGAATCAATAAAATTCAAATGATACCCAACCCTATCTCCAAATATGGAAACCTGTTATATAGTATTTCATATGTCATTCCTATTGAATAGATATCAGATCAGAATCAAAACATATGTGATTGAGTCAAATCATTAGCTTGTGAATCGAATTAATTTGGGGCATCTGTGCCAATACCCAGCCCTAATATATTTGTTTGTTTTATATTTGCTTATTTGTTCATCATTAATTAAATACAATGACATGTAGTTTATTGAATATTTGTGCACTTGGTGTTACCCAGTGGGTGGGGTTACAGCTAGCCTTAGGCTGTATTAGACTACATGGCCTCAGTATGGAAGTGGGTGACAAAAGAGAAGGTAATCTCTGGGTAAAGTTTCTCTAGGGTCTTTTTGATATAGCCCAGCAACTTATACTTATTTCTTTTGTGGTTTGTACAGTTTTTATTTCGCTTATTTTTGATAGGTCTCCATTCTGCACTGTAAATGTTTGCATGTTTTAAAAAAAGAAGAAGAAATAAAAGAACATTTCTGTTTATCTGGACTCATCTGGCCTTATCCATCGACTCTGCTGCTGGCTGTCATGCTACAAGAACCATTAAGCAAACCATATGAATCCCATTTTCATGCCTGTCTCATTTTTTAACACAACCACTGTAGATTTGCTAGAAAACAGTGGTTATACAGCACTGGCTATATGAATTAGAGGCTAGCGGTAGGGTAATGATACAAACCCCAGTGGCAGCCTGCTTACACACCCACATTTAAACAGCATTATTTTCCCCTCAGGCTTTAGTCATTTAAAGACACCTACAATACTGAATTAAAGAAGGTATAGAAAACAAATTTAATTACATGTATTTTCTTTACTTTGAAATTCACTTTGAAAGTGAAAAATTTAATTAGACACTGTCTGGCAGGATCTGAATTTGCTGGATTTTATCGGTCAAATACCTTTTTTGTTGTTTTCTAGTTCCTGTGTCACATTCCTAGCTACTGTTCATTTCTCTTTTCCTTCTTCTGCTTTCTTTTGTCATACTTTTCATGGCAGATTGAGAGTGGATCTGTTTGGAAACAAGTGTATCAAGATCTGGGAATCCCGGTGTTGAACTCCGCTGCAGGTTACAATGTCAAATGCGCCTACAGAAAGTATGTAGTCCAAACCATTTGTTATTATACAACATGAAAAACATCACAGTTTCATAAACTTCAATTAATATGTTTCATTTAACTGACAGTCAAGTTCAGTTTATTTTAAAAACTTTTCATTGTTTTTTGAGATAGATTTGTGCATGTTCCACAGGTATCTTTATGGTTTTGAGGACTACTGCACCTCAACGGGGATCACATTCCGCATGGACCTTCCATTTAAAGCAACAGAGAGGCTGAGTTCTGACAGAGATAGAAGTATGGAAGGACCTGCAGATATAACACACAATTTTGAGCCAAAACCTGATCCAGAGATATCACTAATCATGAAAAATATTCTCAAGGTATCAACACCGCATCTCACTGCCTTTCAGCTACAATGACAGCACAGAAGAAATAGCCCTCTTTAGTGATTGTAAACAAAAAAGAGATTCATGTGAAACCTGGTTGCAGAAAGCCCTGAGTAGCCTAGCAGCTTAATAATAATCTATCTGAAGAATCTATCAAGAGTTTTATTTAGCAGTTGGATTGACAGTAACTAAAATGTTATTATGGATTACAACTAAAAGACAGGGAGTGCTATTTGGCCAAACTAACACTTTCTAATGGTGTAATGCTAGAAGATTCTTATGGGTTGGTACCCTATCACTGGCTAAATGATCCTCAGATGTGGCCTAGCCTGTAATGGTCGGACCTTTGTACATCTTTCATAAATTGTGAGTATTTATACTAGAGAGGGGTTGAAAACATTGTCTCTTGATGTTTGTGGGGACATTCAAAACATAATGTTTTTATGATTACAATGTCTAGGAGGCAGAGATGCTACCCAGCCAGATACCAAAACTCATTTGTTAGCACAATAAAATTAACTCAACAAAGCTAGCTAAACATTTCCATCATAAGCTATTACTCAGCAGGAATGTTATACAGCCATCTAGTATTAACTAGCTAGTTTCTTGATGTATGCAAGCTATGTAGGTTTGGTAAAACAATACAAGTATGGCATGCAGATGAACAAGCTAAGCATGTTAAAAACTTGGTTAGCATGCCAACTTCCCTGATTTTGTAGTTAGCTGCTTAGCTGCACTGCAAAAATGGAGCTCCACGGACCAATTATTCCTCCTAATTGCCTACAACCATAACTGTCTTCTGTTGGCTTGGAAAGGTGTCTTAGCAATTCTGTACAATTAAATTGCAAAGTGCAACACATTCATGCCTTGAGTGCTTGAATCGAAGGCAAATGGACTACTTTTAGGTTTTTGAAGTTGTTTCACCTCTGATCTGAAATTCTTCTTCAGTTCTAAAAGCTGATGGGGAGTCCTAGGTATTTAACTTCTATTGGGCTGTCACCTTGTAGGTGGTCCTGACATGTAGTACGATGTTGTCCTGAAGAGCTGGCTCTCCTATGTTGTGCCATGCACCTTTGGAGTAGTTGTTTGGTCTCTCCTATATTCAATTCAGTTAAATTTTATTTGTATAGTGCTTTTAACAACAGACATTGTCATAAAGCAGGTTCACAGAAGTATAAACTATAAGTTCTGAATATAAAGGCTGAGGAAAATTTGAGTGCAAAGGAGTTCATGGTAATTTAAGTCCTATGCCATTGTAGCAGAAACACTCATGTCAACAGCAGTCCAATGCCATCTTCACAATTCTAGGTGTCTGTTGAGGCAGTGCATATGGGGCCATTCTCAAAAGGAGCAAGTGGTTTAAAGGTGATGACTCCAACCAGAGGACATCAGGACAGATCAGGCAGGTCCGGAAAGCAGAATGGTCAGGGTCTCAGTATCTCTGGAGACACAGACATGATGGCACCTTGAGACATAAAGCGCCCAGCCACTCCACTGTTAACAAACCTGAGTGAACCCCTGAGAGTGGGGTGGGGGGGCGACAGAATCCAAAACATCCCAGTTTAAAAAAACACTCTATGCCTGAGAACCCTCCAGATCTTGTCCTTTACCTAATAGAAGGCTATTAACAAAAAACTTGACTGAACAAATATGTTTTCAGCTTAGACTTAAACACAAAGGCTGTGTTTGAGTCCCAAACATTAATTGGATGTCTGTTCCCTAACTCAGGGGCTTTGTAAGAGAAAGATCTGCCCTCTGCTGTAGCCTTCACTATTTGAGGTGCCAAAAAATAGTCTGTACATTTTTATGTAAGTAGGCATGGGGGGTCCTAAAAGACCAGAATTCTCATGTACTGAGGTGCGAGACCATTCAGTGATTTACAGGTCAACAATAGTATTTAATAATCAATGCGAAATTTATTTGGGAGCCAATGCATTGTAGATAAGATAGGCATGATGTGCTTATATCTTCTTGTTCTAGTTAGGACCCACACTGCTGCATTTTGGACTAAATGGAGCTTGTCTAGGCACCTCCTGGAACATCCAGACAGTAAGGCAATACAACAATATAACCTAGGGGTAACAAAAGCATGAACTATTTTTTCTGCGTCATGCAGTCACATCATATTTCTAATCTTAGCAATATTTCTGAGATGAAAGAAGGCTGTACTAGTGATATTATCTACATGAGCATCAAACGACAGATTGGAGTCAATAATCACACCAAGGTCTTTTACATGGTGAACGTGGTGAAACAGAAAGGCCATCCAGAGTTACCATGTAATCGGATAACTTGCTTCTAGCTGCATGTGGTCCTCGTACTAGTACTTCTGTATTATCAGAATTAAGCAGAAAGAAGTTAGTAAGCATCCATTGTCTAATGTCCTTTACACAGTCCTCAATTTTATTGAGCTGGTGTCTCTCATCTGACTTTGCTGAAACATACAACTGTGCATTCATCAGCATTGCAGTAGAAGCTAATACCATGTTTACAAATAATATTAACCAGAGGTAGCATATATAAAGAAAAAGACAGTGGGCCTAAAACAGAACCTTGTAGAAAACCAACCATCACCTAATTATGTGTAGAGAAGTCACCATTTACATCAGCAAACCGATAATCATCTGTTAAGTACAACTTGAACCAGGAGAGCGCCGTTCCCTTAACTCCCACAGACTAATATATCAAGGAAAATAGTACGATCAATAGTATCAAAAGCTGTCCTAAAGTCAAGTAACACAAGCAAGGAGACACAACCCTGATCAGAGGCCAGTAGTAGGTCATTTACCACTTTAACTAGTGCTGTCTAAAGTGCTGTGCTATGATGTCTAAATCCTGTCTGGGACAGCTGACTGGGGTCAAGATCAGGTTTTTTAATAAGGGTTTTGTTAACTGCTAATTTAAAGAATTTAGCATAGCCAATGCTAAGGGAAGAATTGATTATTTTTAGAATAGGTTCAATTATTTTGTTATCTGTATGAGGAATCTCAATAGGATCTAATAAGGATAAGTATCTAATAGACAGGTTGATGGTTTTGATGAGGAAATTAGTGAAATTAGTTTAGTCACTTGGAGGGGGCATTCTAATGACTGATCTGATATAATTATATTGTTGTCTTCACAGTTGGTTATCAAATTGTCTGGCTTTAAATTCATAGTTTGTATTTTTTGCCTGATATTGTAAATCTTGTCATTGAAAGAATTCATGAAGTCATTGCTACTACATTGATGGTATGGATGTTTCTCTGGCGGTCTTATTCCTAGTTAATTTTGCCCCAGTATTACATAAGAATCTAGGATTATTTTTATAATCTTCTATTGGAATGGAGAAATATGTTGATTGATCATCACTAAGAGATTTCTAATAGTTCAGGAGGCTCTCCTTCCATGCTAATTTGAATACTATGAATTTTGTTTGAGGCCACTTAAGTTCTAATTTCTGAGTGGTCTGTTTTAGGATGCATGTGTCGTCTTTATACCAATGTGCAAATTTTATTCTCTCTAATTATTTTCTTTTTAAGTGGGGCCACATTATCTAGTGTATAGCGAAATGTTGAGTTTAAGTATTTAGTTCCCCAGTTGAGTTCTGTGGAGTCTGATGGTGATCCAATCAAGTTTGATAGTTCAGGGAGATCATTGATTAAAAAAAAAAACTCTGTGCAGTATCTGACATGAATGTTCGTTTATCACGATAGCATGGCAGGATGCATATATTATAAATATGTATTATAATGTAATTTCAGACTGTGGAACTTTCATCTGTATTTTGTATACTTAATCCAAAAGTTAATATTAAACCAAGGGTGTGAACACCATCATGAGTGGGTCCTATTATGTTCTGATTAACCCCTACTGAATCTAGAATGGACACAAACACTATTCTCAGAGGATCTTCTGGGTCATCGAAATGAATATTAAAATTTCCGACAATTAATGCGAATTAATAATTAAAGAGAACCAGGTTTGAGATGAAATCTGAAAATTCACAAAGGAATTTAGAATATGGCCCTGGGGGTCTGTAAATAATAATTAGCGGAAACAACCAGACAAGAATTATTTTTAGTGGCTACATATGTTAGTTAGTATTAGCATAGTATAGTATAGTATAGAGTATATAGTTAGTATAGAGTTAATATAGTATAACATCTGTTATGTTAGTATGGAGAACCTCAAACACATTGAATTTTTGTTCAGGTTTTTGTGTGATGCCTAGTCTATTATTATATATACATTATATGGCTATATATGAGTTAAACACTCCTCCCTGCATTGTATAGCATGAACGACATTGCTCAGCTTGTGCCTAGGTGTTTTTCCTTGGGATGAACCAGTTTTTGTATGAGTGTGTTGATTCTTCTGAAGTGCACCAGGATGTTATGCTTGGAAAAGAATCTAAGTTTCTCAGACAATCCTGCCACATATGGGACAACAATTTTGTTCCACCTGTTGTTCTTTTCCTCACTGGTTGATGTCTGAGGTTCTTTTCCATGTCTCTTCGCTGACTTTGATGTGTGTGTTCCTTTTCTTTTCCATCTGCCTTGGAGGGAACACTCTCTGCCCCGTGGTGCAAGGTCCTGATAACCCCAAGTTTGTGTTCCAGTGGGTGGAGGGAGTCAAAGAGTAGGTACATATCTGTGTGTAGGGGTTTCTAGTAAACATCAATGTTGAGGCTTATGTCCTCCACAATGAGCAGTGCACAATCCAGGAATGGTAACCTATTTTTTGGTATCCTCCCTGGTGAACTTGATGTCTGTGCCCACTGAGTAGATATGTTCAGTAAAAGCCTCTACATCTTGGGTTTTGATTTTGACCCAGGTGTCATCTACATACCTAAACCAGTGGCTAGGTGTTGTTCCTCTGAAAGAGCTCAGTGCTTTGTTTTCTACTTCCTCCATATAGAGGTTGGCTACAATGGGTGAAGCTGGGGAACCCATTGCACATCCGTGCTTTGCCTCTAGAAACCCTTGTTGTACTTAAAATAGGTGGTGGTAAAGTAGAGGTCTAGCAAGGTCGTGCTGTCTTGCTGTGGTCATTTCCTGACAGTCTCCGCTGCCTCGACTGTTGATATACAAGTGAAGAGTGAGGTGACATCAAAAAACACTACGGTTTCATCCAGGGACAGTTTAAGTTTCCAGACCTTGTTGGTGAAATCAGTGGAGTTTTGGATGTGATGAGGAATGTTTCCCACAAGCAGCTCTAAGATGGTGGCAAGGTGTTTTGCAATGTTGTAGGCAAGTTAGTTTATGCGACTGATGATGGGTCTGAATGGAGATCCTTCTTTGTGCATCTTTGGAAGTCCTATGCAGCTATGCAGGGTATAGCATCTCCAGGGTAAAGGCAGTAGTATGGTGAGAGGTCAATGGTGTTTCCCTTTCTAGTTGTTGCAGGCAGCTTATAACCTTCTTTTTGTAGCTGTTCGTGGGATCTTGCCTTAAAACTTGTAAGCATTACTTTCACTGTGGGAACACCCAGGCTGTCTGGTCCAAAACAGGAAGACGCTACATCCACAGACAGCCAGGATAAGTGGGTGAAGAACAGATACAGATGGGGATTCACCAAAACAGAAATGGATGTTCTAGCCAAAGGGCTCAACTTTGCCATATCTCCACAACAGCTGCCATAGTGGACCTCATCACAGCTGCAGAAACAGCAAAAAGAATGAACATTCTGGCACAGTCTGAAGCAGAACAAATTAGGATGAAGGTATCAGGAGCCCTCTACAGTGCAGAAATAACTCCTTCCAACCTCACCATCCAGGAAAGGAAGGTTATTCCGCCGACATGGGGAGGTGCACTGTCATTCGCAATGCAGCTGATTACCACACTAAAATAAGCTCCACCCCTCAGTGACAGTAACACTTATAAGGGTCTTGATGTGAGACCTCACAAGCAGCTACGAGAAGAAGTTTATAAACTGCCTACAACAACTAAAAAGGCAAAAAGCCATCAGCCATTGACTCCAAATCTTAAAATGCATCACCCACTGTAGAGACCTATAAATATGTTTATAAAAGAAAAGTTGATGGCTAAGGGTATGTATTTTTAATCAGAGATAATTCAACATGAGATCATCTTAAATATATTTCTTAACATTATATATTTTCAATATTTGACAAAAAGAAAAATATTTTTTAAAAAGCTTTAATCAGTATGTTATCACTTCATAGTTCATACAGTTGAATAGTTGTTATCCCTTTTTTTTCATATGTCCTATTCTATTTTCAGAGCCCAGGTTATTGTTGTTAATTGTTAAAAATTTAATAAAAGACTCACAAATTAAAACCATATTATTCCAAGTGGAATTTTGCAAATATGTGTTTGTAAAATTACTTTTAGGAGGAGAAATCAGAAGAAGCAGGACTTTTTAGGAACAAAGTGAATATCAGAAGCCCGAAGGAAGAAGACAGAGTCTATAGTGATGTCGAAGACCACTGTATTGATAAAGAGCCCCACAAACCCAAAACTAAAGAAGGGACAGAAGATCCATGCACAGAGAATGTGAAGATGGAACCATGTAAGGACCAGAACAAGGAACTGTTACGGTATGTGTAACTTGCAACACTAGGCTAGACTGTGATTGTCAGCACTGTGGATTATATTACAAATGCAAAGATTAGTGCAGGTTTAAAAAATTTCTGGAAAATACACAGATATAAAAATGTACAGTACTGTGAAAGAATGCAACTATACTCTTTCCAAATCAGTGAAATAACTTAGGCCATTATTCAATGAAAAAAGCACGCCAGAGAGTAAGATGCTGAAAGATGCTGTGGTTGTTAATAAATATATTGGAGCACAGTCACCTCCTTTTTTTGTAAAAATACTTGTCAGGTCTGAAAGCATTAAGTTAAACTGTCCTGTATGTTGCTAAAATTTGTGCTTCTGTACAACAGAATGAAAAACCAGTTTTAAGGACCAGTTGTGTCATTGCTCAGTGATGTAAATTTCATATTCCACCATGCAATCAATCAGTTTCACTTAACATGCCAATATAGGGTGCAAAATTTATTTTCACCGGAGGATTGCCATTCAAAACCATTGCTGACATAGAATTTTATTGAAATTAGTCACAGTTTGCTGACGGAAAGCTAATTGATTCTGCTGTACTGGTGAAGGAGAAGCTATTCTCTTTTTCTTATTGAGACTGTCAACACTAATCCAGTCTAATACCTAACAATCCACCATCCCCTGAACTTCCTCAGAGAAATAAGGAACTGGCATTGTCTTGGGTTGACCAACTTATATCGTGGGTCTTTTGAAACTTTTTGTCTCTTGCATGCCCTTATTTTTGAAAATGCAGGGGACATTCTGTCAGATGTTATATCTGTCAGATGTTTCTCTGTTTTGCAATGATTTCTTCTCTCAACTGCCTCACTTTTATCTCCAACCTTGTAGAGAATATTAGTATCCATATGCTGGTTTGTTGTCTTCAGCAAGTGTGTTCACAAACTTACCTCTTTTTGTTTTGAAGTCTGAAATAATGCAGCTCACTTGAGCTGAATGAAGCTGACTTGCAACTGTCTTAGTCATGTATACAGGCATGTATTGAGAAATTATGTTGGGCATGTTGGTTCTCTATTAGAGTTTATTGGTGCTGATATTGCACTACAGGATATTTAAGTGAAGAAATGAATGCTGTTTGTTTTGAAGCTGCTTGCATAGATGTCCCCCTTTAGTCCCCTTCTTTGCTATAACTGTCTCAGGTTTTATTTTCAAGTGGAAAATGATCTGAAAATTCCAGTTTAAGCACCATGAGATGATAATCTAATCAACCAACTTTTTATTTGATTTTGAAAGCTCCGAAACCAGGGTCCTGCCTAATACCTTCTAACTCGTTGCTGCTAGGGTGTGGAACAACTAGGTGTGTGTGTGTGTGTTTTGATAGGGGGGTTGGGTGTGTGGATGTGTGTGGCAGCAGTTAGCACAGGGACAGCAGTTCATTGCAGTACTGTCTTCCTTGGCTAACTTTTCTTGTGCTATCTAATGTGATTGTGAAATGCCATATGTTTTTGCCCCACTATGCTAAAACTATATGTTTTTTAAACAATGTCTACTTGCAAGGTTGCTGCCTTGCTTAGCCTGCAGTACCAACATAAACAGCTGTGCCTCAGATCCATTACCTGAGTGTTATTCTTCACAATTTTTGAACATATTGTTAACATCACATACATTATTAATATTATTCTTCATACATTATTGGTCATACATTGTTATTATGATATTCTTTTAGCAGTACTCTCATATATATGAGTATTTTCCATAAAGTAATCCTTTAGAATAACACTTACTACTAATAATAAATATATAGACATAATTTACATAAATGTGAAATTATAAGAAATGTTACCAAAAGCCATTTGGCTGAAGTAACCCAACAGAAATTAAAATCCTGTTACAGATTAGCAGAACAATTCAAAACACCACAAATCAGTTCAACTAGAGTTTATAATAATGAGAAAGAGGTAAACAGCAAACATTGCACACTTCCTCATAACATTAGCCTGATGTGATTAATGATGTGGACGTACGGTGCGTCTAGTCCACTCGGCTGTTACAGTTAATCTGCACAGAGTAGGGAAAAAAAAGAGACAGCATCTCAGAGTTTAGTGACGAGTCGCCTTACTCACCCTTGTGTTCCACAGCTTCCTTTTTAAAGCCTGTTGCCACGGGATGGAGAGAGAATAATTATCTCTCTCCAGACGTGCCGGGTTTGGCTGCCCGCCTCCGTTGATGTGATGTCTCTTCGGAGATGCCGGTGTTCCAAGCGACGTCATCCCTGGGGTTTCCAGATGGGGATTAGCGCTTTCTCTCGAGGAACGGCGGGCCAGCGTAGCCACAAATGCCCCAGTACCCCGGCCCCCCCCCCCCCCCCCCAAAGCTCCAAGCTGTTGTCATATCGTTGCCGTGCTTCGCCCCGGGCAGATGCAGCACCTTGAAAGAGAAGCCCTGCAATGACAGAAACCAGCAGGTTATCTTACTGTTAGTATCTTTATTTCTGAAAAGCCACTGCAGAGGGTCATGATCTGTAACCAAAGTGAATGGTTGTCCTGTGAGATAGTATCTTAACTCCTCCACAGCCCAATTTATGGTGAGGGCTTCCCTTTTGATGGCCGCGTAGCGCTGCTCGGCAGGGTTCAGCTTCCTGATGTAGAGGATTGGATGCTCCTCGCCCTCGAACTCGTGAGCTAGTACAGCCCCCAGTCCAGTTTCAGAGGCATCAGTCTGCACCAGGAAGGGTTGGTTGAAGTCCAGATTCCTCAGCACAGGGGAGCTGGATAACGCTGTCATGAGGTCCTGGAAGGCCTTCTCTGCAGCTGGAGTCCATCAGACCACCTCTGGTTCCCCCTTCCTGGTGAGATCTGTCAGGGGAGAAGTTAAAGAGGCGAAGTTAGGCACAATGCGTTGGTAATATCCCGCCAGTCCCAAGAAGGCACATACCTGTTTCTTGGTCCGGGGCCTCGGGTAGTTCCGGATGGCTTCCACCTTCTTCTCCTGTGGCTTCAGTAGGCCCCAGCCAATACTGTAATCCAGGTAACATGCTTCTGTCAGCCCCAGGTGGCAATTTTTTGGATTTGCCGTGAGGTCAGCCCGCCGCAGCTCATCGAGGACCCGAGATGGTACACATGATTTTCCCAAGTGAATGAGTGGATAATGATGTCTTCCAAGTAGGCTGCTGCGGCGCTCTGGTGAGGTCATAGCATGGTGTCCATAAGCCTTTGTAATGTGGCCAGAGCACCGTGCAGCCTGAAGGGGAGAACCCAGTACTGCCAGTGGCCGCTGGTGGTGCTAAAGGAGGTCTTTGTTCTGGATGTGGGGGAGAGCCTGCCAGTAACCCTTAGTCAAGTCGAGGGTGTAGATGAAGTAGGCCCACCCCAGGCATTCCACCAACTCGTCCACTCACAGCATAAGGTAGCAGTCAAACTCTGAGACGTCATTGAGTCTGAGGAAATCATTACACAGGCGAAGGCTACCATCAGGCTTAGGCACCACAACGATGGGGCTGGACCAGGGGCTGGTGGACTTATCGATGATGCCATTCTGCAACATATGCTGAACTTTGCTCTCAATAGCTTGGTGTCGGGCCTCTGGCACGCGGTAAGGCCACTGCCTGATCACCACTCCGGGAAGCGTCCTGATGGTGTGCTGGATGATGTTGATCTGAACAGGACCTCAAATAAGGTGAAGCTCATTGAGGCCTGAGGTGTTTCCCGGATGGCAAACAATAGATACATCTAACGGATACATCCCTCAGAGTTGATGATGCGGCGGAGAATGCGCTTCAAGGTTTCATTGAAGCACTCCACCCAGCCATCGGTCTGAGGATGGTAGATGGGCGTCCACAGGTGATGAATCTGCAACAGCTGGCAGAGGTCTTTCAGAGGGAGACGAATGGAGTACCTTGGTAGGTCAGGATGTCTTTGGGGATCCCGATGCAACGGAAGAGGAGAACAAGCTCTCTCGTGATGATGTGTGACGTGGCCTTCCGTAGGGGGATAGCCTCTGGGTAATAGGTTGCATAATCCATGATGTACTCATGGCCTCAGGCGGACTGAGGCAGCAGCACTACCAAATCCATGGCCACCCGTTCGAATAGGACCTTAATGATCAGAAGAGGAATGAGAGGTGCAGGTATCAGTTTGTAGGGGGAAGTGCACTGGCATTCGGCGCAGGCCTGGCAGAACCTCTGCACCTCAGCCACTATTGCCGGCCAATGGAAGCATTCCCAAATCCTCTCAAGGATGTTGTGTGCACCCAAATGGCCTCCCAGTGGGTGGACATGAGCCAGGTGTAGAATGGAGTTGGTCTTGGAACAGGGCACCACCAGGAGGTCTGTATGCATGCCGCACCTCTGGCAGTGATTGTACAGGAGACAATTCCAGATGTGAAAATATGAGACAGGGAGTTGGCCACTGGGGTGCTGCTCCTCGCCATCACCTTTTAACACCCGGCTCCAACAGTGCTTCAGCTGCTTGTCTGCCTTCTGCTCTTTCCTGAAACTGTGGTTCTGGGTCACCTGCTAGCTTACGCAGAAGATAAGGTTAGTTTCAGGGGCAGACTTACCTTCAGCACCGGCCTTGGCGGCCACAGCTTCATCCTCTGCCTCGAGGGCGGCTGCAGGCACTGCTGGGGTTCGACGACAGGCAGTCCTCCTTCTCCTAGATCGAAGTGTCATTCTCTCCGACTCCTCTTCATGCAACGCCTCCTGGAGCCCGGGCCAGTCCTGACCTATGAGGAGAGAAACTGGGAGACCAGGGATTAGTCCCACAGTGACCGGCCCCTCACCTCTCCGATGCCATAGGCGAACCTCCACAGCCGGCACCTCACCCACGTCCCCATAGACACATATTACCAGGTCCCGCCCTAGGGGATGGGTAGTGACTGGCAGCGTTGAAGGCCACACTAGGGTGATGCTGCTGCCATTGTCCAGCAGGGCAGTCATGGAACATCCCTCCAGTCAGACGGGCGTGGATAGCGTGGCGGGTGCAGGGTCATGGTACACTGCACATGCGGTGTGCCAGGGTCTAGGGCCCGCAGTTCTCTCCAGCTCCATTGGTATAGAGACATCCAGCCACTCATTGACTGTTGGGGATGCCGTCGGTCAAGGTGAGGGTCTGTAAGGTCCAGGAGAAGGAGGAGATGATGGCTCCGCAGCAGGAGTTCCTGGTTTGTCCCATCTCCAGCGTGGATAGGGCTGTCTCTATGGCCTCCAACTTGCGGATAGAGGTGGGGTGAGCCATGCCAACCAAAAGCCAAACCGTTGCTCCTACCCTGGGAGTCCTCGCAGAAACCAGATACGTCTAGCAGTGAAAGGCCACAGCAGCTCAACTTATGGAGAGGCCACAACGCCCCAGAATCACTGCCTTAAGGACTGCATAGTTGGCGGTGGCTTCTTCAGGCAGCACCTTGTAAGAACATTGGGCCGCGCATGTGAGGAGCGGAGAGAGAATCCGTGGCTACTCGGTACGGGGCCATTACTCGTACTGTGCCGTCCTCTCAAAGGTGGCCAGGTACACCTCCACATCATCATCACACATCATTTTTGTGAGATGATGGAGCGTGTCTTGGAGGGGAGTGGGAAGAGCAACAGCGGCTCCGGGGAGCGCCCGTAGCGCGGCTAGCTCCTGAGCCATCACTCTGAGCCCCTGAACCAACGCCTGATTAATGCGGCCCTGCTCCGAGTCATCGGCATGGGGGTCTCATCTTTTGCCCGTATGCCCACTGTAGCCAGAGACACGAAGTGCAGTTCAAAAAGGGATAAATCCATGCTTTATTGGGGAATTTTATCTGATAACTCAAAAAAATAAAGTAAAGAAATTAAACTAAGGTGCAGGGGAATTTCCTCTCGTTGCGGGTCGGGAAGACGGCGGTCATACAGGGAAAGGCATACGAGCCTTTTGTGATCCTGATATCAGAACATGTTCTGTGATCATATTTGACAGCAAAGACACCTGATAGGACGTGAGCTCATATCTTGACCTGATCTTTGCTCAATTGACATGAAACTTGCTATGAGTGCAAACAGCCAAGCCCTTGACGCGTTGACATGGAGTTTCCATCGTCTCTACATTAGGGCCCACCAGCTGTTGCTGTGGAGCAGTGCACAACATGATAAAAAAAATCACTGTAACAAGTAGGCCTAATATATTTTTTTCTTTATATATAACATTGTCGTATGTAATAAACATGCAACAATGATGACACTTTCTAATTCATTCCGCATATCTTCCTGTACCTGTTGTGTAAAGGTCACTACTTCACTACAGTCTTCCTTTTGTGAGCATGGGCTTAGTGAGCAGCCCCACTAAACCAAGTGAACAACTCGGAAAAACGGTGCACATGTTCAGTGTACTTTCAATAATGAGCTGTGGGGCCCCATGTTGAGAGCAGCCAATAAAAAAATAGAATGATGGCATATGCCAAGACATTTAATAAATCGGCATTGCTATGGAACTAGCCATTGTTAGTCATAGCAGTTATTCTAGCCACTAACTAATAACTAATAACTACCTATTAAGTTGTTGTTGAGCTTACATATTTTTACTTGAGTGGAAATTCAGCTCTTTATTAATATACATAGATTTATGGGAGTTTTTCCAGTGTATTTTGGCTGCAGTTTAAGGCCTATAAAGCAGAAGTTACGCTCTGAAACTTGCATCACATGCTTTAGATGTGTTAAGTTGCAGACCACAATGAACTTATACTGCTTGATAATTTTGGATATGTAACGTGAAGCTATATAACAAAGATACCAGTTGTGTGACGTCTAATGCCTCTCTTAATGATGTCACTCATATCCCCATCTCCACTTCAGCTAATTCCTGCACCTGTGTGATTGCACCTGCATGCACCTGCATAATGTGTGCATTTGGGATTTCACTGAGGAGGTGCATTTGTGTCTGGATTCATTCAATAAGTAGGTTATTGTGTATTGTGATTGAAGAGTTGGATTCTGCCCACACAAAGTTTATTGTTGCCCCACCAGGTTTTCTGTGCCAGAGACCCTACTGGTAGTATAGTGTCTAACAATATTAAGATTAAGCTTTTATTTCCAGTCCCTGGCACTTTTTATTTACAGCACTCTGCTGGCTTTCATGTGTCTGTTGACGACACACAATTCAGTGCAGCCAGATTCAGCTACTCAGAGCTACTCAACATAATAGCTACTCAAAATTTTAAATATAAATTACCTAAAAGCTTGAATAAATATAAATGTCCTTATAAATTAGAGTCTACAAAATCTCCATTAATGCTAATAAACTGGTAGTGGTTTGATAAAATTACAACTCCTGGCAAAAATTGTGGAATCACCACAATTGGAGGATGTTTGCCCAGTATTTTTTACTTCATATCAAATAAACAAATACAGGTATGACATGAAATAATTTTTGTTTAATAGCTGAATACCTCAACAAATTAGTTTAATTAAGGCCATATTTCTTCCATATAAAGTAGAGGAAAAATTATGGAACCACTCAATGTTGAGGAAAGAATTATGGTATAATCAACAAAAAACCTCAACTAGCTCTTCCTTAGGCATTTATGGCAGCCTGAATTCTTTGAGTCTTCACTAATAAAAACAATATTCTAAATCAAGCTGGTTCCAACTTATTTGAATAGAAGTTGACAGATCTGATTTGCAGGATGAAGCCTCGTCATGGATCTTTTTTTTTTTCCACCCTGAATTTTCAATTGGATTGAGATCCGGCGTGTCTGTCAAGGAGTTGATATGCCTTTCCTAACGAAAAGCTTTAACACTCTTTGTTCTGTGGCAAGATGCATTATAATCCTGAAAAATTACTTCAACATCAAACCTATTTTCTATTGATGGAATGATGGAAGAGTGTCCAAAATTTCAATGTATACCTGTGCATTGACAGTTGAAGTAATGATTGCCATTTCCCGTGGTCTTTTACGTGCTATGCAACCCCATATCATAAATGAAATTTTATTGTTTTCTTCAGGCAGTCATAATATATATTTCATTAGAAAGGCATGACACAAAAGTTCCAGCATCATCTCCTTGGCCTGTATAGATTCACAATTCATCATATATATCATTTTCATCCAATCAACCACACTCCATGATTGCTTCATTTGGCTTTTCTGTATGTAAATCCCATTTCATCAAGCCAGTTTCTTACAGTTCTTTCAGTCCATTTGTTTTTCATTTGTTGTGCATTTTCTGTTTTCCTTTTAGTTTTCCATCCTGACATCTTCCTTGCTGAGAACTAAGAATAAACAAAGTGGACTGAACAACCGACATCTTTTGCCACATTCCATGTTAGATTATCTTTTTGAAGGTGTTTTATACCTTTCCATAGTTTTATTGCACAACTCTCTTGTTGGGGCCATGTTTCCTTTCAGTTAGCCATGTCCAACAGTTCATTAAGGTCTGTAAGCACTTTCTTTTAACTACAGACTAATTTGTAGTTTTGCAGTTTTTGTTTTAGAAATGCAAATCACAAGGTGATTCCGTAATTTGTTCCTCAACATTGAGTGACTCCATAATTTTCTACTTGATATGGAAAAAAATATGCCATTAATTTAAATTATTTTGTTTTGCTTTTAGGTATGTTTAATTGCTACAAAGTACAAAAACTGGGTGCACATTAATGAGTGGTGATTCCATAATATTTGCCAGGTGTTGTAGATCACAAGATTCCTGTTTATTAACATATCATTTTCTGTAATGCCATACACTGTAGTGTCAAGTCCAACAACACAAAAAGTTGGACATAATATAATCTGAGACAAGCAGTAGGTCATTGGCCACTTTAGCTCGTGATCTACTTTTCTGTACTATTCTTCATAAGGTCATACTATGTGATTTAAGGCATAGGATATTTCAACCACCAGTAGAAAGTTCTGAGCATAGACTAATAAAGCTTGTCTACATTTATATATCTTCATGCTGTTCTAGGCAGATATTTATATACACTGTCTAGCAGGTTCCATGCCTGTTGTAAAAGGTTAGAAATTTAATACCAAACATGTAAATATTTAGTATGAAATTTCTAACCTTTTACAGGTTGGCATGGATTTACAGTTCAGAGATTTATGTGAACATAAGTAATTATCCATCAAATTTAACACCATCTTACTTTGCAATCAGTACCCTGCCACTGCAACATGGGTGTACACACACACACGCATACACATGCACACACACATACACTACATCTAAGGGCCTCTCCAGGCTTGTCCACAAAGGGCTGGTGTAGCTGTTTGTTTCCATATAGGTCAAATAGAGGGCACACTTAATAATTGTTTGAAGAACAAGTTGAATTAATTAAAGATGACTGATTAAAGTGGTTGGAGATTGGTATTGGTGATTGGAGTGGTATTTCTAAAGAAGCAGGAGTCATTCCTGTATATGGATTATGGATTTAGAAACCCTTACCTAAAATTAAAGACAATTACCTATAATTAAACACCTAAACATTTAGCTAGGATCGATTTTGATTGTTAATGAACCTACTGTGCCTTGAGTCTTACAATGTGTGTGGTTGTGATAAAGTGCTTTTGGAATAATTTATATAAGCTGTTACTGTTATAAACAATAAATACAAATTTCAAAAAAATACTGTAAATAATAAAGTAAAAAATAAATATATCCTGAAGTTTAAGACCATCTCATTAAGCCAGCTTTGAAAATTAGATTATGTAAATTTCCAGCCTGGAGTAAATGATCATATATGCTGCAAATATTATAATATGATAGTGAGGCACTAGAACAACAAAGAAGGGCTAGGTAATTAGCTGCATGTTATACATCCTAATGCACCAGCAAGTTATCTTTCCAGATGCTAGATACCTTTGAACATAACCTTAATGTATGAATTTATAAGGTTCCCTCAGAACCTATGCATCAGAATAATCCAGCCTGTGAATAACTTTGAGCTGAAGCTTGGCTTTAAAAGAGCATTAATGAAGCTGCAGTTCCTTTGCTGTGAAGCCAGATGCTAAGGATCAGATTTTTGTTGAAGGTTATAATATCGGTGATCCTTAGACAGATTGTAATAATCAGAAAAGTCCTGTTTGATATAATTACAAACCTAAAGATAACAAAGATAAATTTAACTGCCGATCAAAGTAAGTGATCAATAGTAAGTGATCAGCATATAAATCTTTATTTTACCTTTACTTCAAACTGAGAATCGAGATACTCAGGCATGCAAAAACGTATTATTATTATTATTATTATTATATGACAGCAACAAATGGACTTAAATTTAGGACTGTAGTATATTCGTACTCAACCAAGTGATGGTACTATAGAAGCTGATGGCTCAGTTTATTAAGATGATGGAGATGGGTTCTTCACTATATTATGGGGCAGGCTTAGGGAAAGGAAGTGCTCAACTGTCTTTCTTGCAGGGATGACAGCAGTCAGGAGTGGGAGGAAGGGGAGGAGTTTGAGTGTTACCCCCCTGGGATGAAGGTGCAGGTGAGGTATGGGCGAGGTCGCAATCAGAAGACGTACGAAGCCACTGTGAAAGAGTCAGACCTGGAGGGGGGAGAGGTGCTCTACCTGGTACACTACTGTGGCTGGAATGTCAGGTAAGGCAGGACCCTGGGAACTCCTTATGTATTACAAAGGACACAATTTCTAGTTTAACCCTGATGTCTCTGTCAGCTTTTTGTAGCTCAATCTCAAAGCATCTTTCTTTCAGTTAGTGTGTATAGAGTTTCAGTGTGGCCATCTAGTGGTTGTTGAAATCAGATGTGTGTTTCTGACATTTAATTAAACGGAGTGCTGGCATTCTGATTATTCATAGGCTGAACTTGTTTGGAAAACAAATGCTCTGAGACCATTTGGAGGTATTGAAATAGTGAATCCCCAGCATGACTTTGGTGTCTGTTTCTGATGGATTAGTATTTCTTAGTAATAAGTGCTAGTGTTGTCAAAAACTTCTCCCATTACATAGCATGCTCAGGTGGACTAGGTTTTTGCACTGAATTGTGGGAACACTATGTGAGGGGGTCACTCATTCTACTAATAACATTTTCCCTAATGCACTAGGACTTCCTAGTCAGATTTCCTCTTTCATGACAAATCTCTATTTAATGATTCATATACAGAATTTGTAAATCAAGCTGCCATACTTTTATTCATGTTGAAAAAAACTTGGCTTTTTTAACTTTAGCACAATTATATTCCCAAACTCATCTTAACCATGAAGATACTTTTGTATTTTAATAACTGTATGATGTTTCAGGGTTAATGTTCTTAACAGCTGTATCTAGGGATTCAACTATATGGTATATAATAGCGTGTTCATTTACTTGTAAAATATATGCCAATGCCAACAGTGATACTATGTGACATAACATGAAATGCCAGTGATCTGCACATATTTCACAAGTAATGATGCAGTCAGAGGAAAGCAGACTGCAAATTGTACTCTGTGAAAATATCAAGTGGAACTATAGCATCTTTTTTAATAAAAGTAACCTGATAAAAACATTGTAAATATTTATAATTGTAAATATTACCTACTTACACTAGATGAGGAAGAAAATGTCAACAGACAAGCCTAGGTGAGTGAAAATAAGTGTTAACCCAGTATGTTCTTGATGGTCACAGATTATCAGTCAGTGACATTGTGGGATTTCATTGCATTGAAAACAAAAAAGTAATTTACTTACAGCTGTACAAAGTGCTTTTTTTGTCCGTGACACACATCCATGACAAACCTGATTGAGGAATAGTAAAGGCCAATTTATATCAGACACATTCTGTAAAGATGCCATTGAATTCTGTTATTAAAAGCATTTTAATACATAATTCCATTAAAAACTTATTAGGGTTGCTGCCTGTTAAATAATTCAGGGTTTGTTTTTCCATTTTGGTAAAGCATGAACTCCATACAGACCCACTGAGATCTCAAAATCACACTTTCTATAAACTGTGCACTTTATTTAAAATCATTTAAAATCATCATTACAAAGAGGTGCAACCTGTAGTTGCAGAGCAAAGTGTTTGTACACTATGATATACAATTCACACCAACATGAGGAAACAAACAAATATACACTTTCTCACTGACTCAGGTCATGTGCTTCGGTAAACATTTGTACCTGTATATAGCAGGTTGCTACACACAAAACAGGCTTAGTAAAAAAAAAAACCTTTTGAACAAAGGACACGTAGCAACATTTTTGGGTGCTTTGCATCCAGAATTAGCACCTGATTCATGGCAATTGGGCAAAAACATTTAAGCAGTTACTAAACAAGAGAGTTAGCTTGGTTTGGCTGAGGAGGGGAATGGTTGTCAGTGGGGATTCTCTTGAACTAGGCCAATTCCTTTATTCATTAAACATGGAACAGGTAACGTGTCTCTTAAACAAACAAAAAAAAAACCAAAATAACCAGAAATGTAATTCACCTACTCTTAACTGATATTAATGGTATTAACAGATTAAAAGCAGAGAATGCTGTTTTACATTCTCCTGCCAGTAGACTTCATGGAATTGCACCTGATATGTATCCATTGTGGACTGACTGCAGCCTTGACATGACTCTTAATAGGTTAATACTTTAGGTATCAGAAAGTAACAAAAACATACTCATTCTCAGTCTGAAACAAAAATTTTATTGATACGTCTCTAGTTGTCACAGGTTGAGTTAATAATCATTCTGCCATGTCTTTTAGACCAGCTGAACTTTAGTGCAATATATTCACATAACTACTTCTTTCTCAAAAGGTATGATGAGTGGATTAAAGCTGACAAGATTGTTCGACCAGCTAATAAAAATGTTCCCAAAATAAAGCATAAGAAAAAAATAAAGGTAAAAATGCTGTTTGCATCTTAAAGTATTATTTTTCTCAAATAAAATGAAATGAAAGGATTGGAACAAAACTGAAGCATTGGGAATTTCTTTCTTCTTTTTTTTTTGCTAGAACAAAAGAGAAAGAGACCGAATAGAGAGTTTAAATGACAAAGAGGGCCTTCGTCCTGCAAACAATCACATCAACCGATCCTCAAAACCCACCTCTGGCAATGATGTTTTTCCCAAAATGGAAGAATTTAAAGATGCAGGTGGACAGAAGAGTCCTCTTAAATCCCTCAAGATCACCTCCAGTCTCAGTGACCTCCAAGGTAATTTCTGAGATGCTGGTCATCATTTGCACTACATACTTTATTTAACCTTTCATTTACATCTTTGTGACCAAAGGCATTGTGCTCAGGTGGTCAGGCTCAATAGAAATAAACATCAATGTCATCACACCACAAAGCTACTGGTAAACATTCCATTCAGTTGTTAGTGAATTGCAATGTAGAAGTGAAATTCAATTTCATAGAGAGCCACTGGTTGTTTCTCAGTGTCAAGGAAGAATCCCTCAAAGTCTGCATTCCAAGTATGCCCCATCAATGAATGCCACTGAAGGTCTGTTCCGATGTCAAGGATCTTTCAAATTCTACCAAGGCCAGTGGCCTTCTTTCAGAGAATTTTCAAGGGTGCATCTGTGTATATGTATATTTGCCTGTGTTGCTGCTTAAATTGAATTGTTATTGAATAGTAAAATAAAATAAACACCTTGTTAACATGACTGTTTAATAGAATTAATAGGAAGCATCAGTCTGGGATATGTTTTTACTGTGAGGACGTGTACTTTTGGAATGGATGGAATATGCAGAAAATGAGGATCCAGCTAAAGCGGCAAAGTGTGCATTGATATTAAATAGCCTGCTGAGATTAGCACCTACGACACAATCCACAACTAAAGCTGTTATGACATTTCTAGGAATGACTGGCCTTCCAATTAGAATTGAATTGTCTCCTTCCTTCTTTCCTTCCTTCCTTCCATCCTAATTTAAAGCCTTCATATTCCCATTCACAATGAATGAAGAGTATTCACACAGTGAAGAGTATTCACATTTCAGTCCTGCAGATGGCAGTAATGCACTAAAATTGCACACTGCCAGTGAATTCAACAGAACAAGATGCACACCTGCACACTCACTAGACCGTTCTATTATGTGTTCTCTGAATATTAGAAAGGAGTCTTGCCTAGCTTCTGACGGATATGACTTGAAAGGACCCGTCCTACCAATTTAGCATCCTTACATAATACTGTGAAACACCTACGGTGTTCAGGTTCAAGGGAACTGCCCAGTGTGCAGGGAGCTAGGGAATATAGGTTTATCACTTCACCAGAAGTTGTTCCTTCCCAAGAGCAGTAGCACCAGGCCACACCCCCTGAACTCCTTAAAGCTACCAAGTAATGTAGATTTAGCTGATACATCTAGATAAAACTAAAGGTGCTACAGTCGTCAAAATCACACAAGTTCATCGCCTTTGTCACCTCCTCTGCTTATTCAGTTGATGTGAATAAAAAATGTAACAACCCAAACAGAGCTGAAAATTCTTCATTCTCCATTGTTTCTAGAAGCTATGAAATGCTAACTATATCACTAGAGATCAGATCACATAAATGCATAAGCAGTTTAACAACCAACGGATACATAAAAAAGTTAAAATACATTGCACATGCACACAAATTTACCCATAACTAAAAGTGCACTGCACAACCAGAATCGACTGAAGACCCGCTCCTCACTCTGAGCACCGAGTTTCCAGTGGTACCTAAAAACACATTGGCCCTGCAAAACTGTGTGAGCCTTATTTTCAAATAAGGCATAATCCCATTCCTTATATATGATTTTACTTTACATTCTGTCTCTGTCATCTGTCCTCATCTTGTAAGCACCAAAATCAGTAATTACTCACTATGCTGATATAATTGACAATAAGTGAAATGGAAGCTCCTCATAATCAGTTTACTTGCTATTGCACTTTTGTACCATCAGGGGGTTCATGCATATGCATGGTTAGGAGTGTGAGGAAGTATATGCACACACTCATGTAAACAAACCTTGATAAATCCCATTCAGTTTATACAAATGTGCATATGCATCGTTTATACACAGGAATATGCATACACATGGTTGATTAATGAGGCCCTTGATTCATAAACCACTACATTCCCTTTAGAGGCTGACACTTTTTTGGGAATCCTGTGGGATTCTTGCAGGTGGGGCTGGACATGGAAAAAACACGATATAACGTGTGTGAACACAGAAATATACACCTATTTTTTTCCAGCAAATGCTAATATGAATGAATGCTACATTTTTTAACAGAACACAAGAACAGGATGGGAGTGATTCTTCCAGAATTGAACAAGACAGGATTTTTTTTTTATTGTGTAACGTGATTGGGACAGACCAGGAGTGTTTTTGTGGGAGTGGGATGTTCCAGGAGTGAAAATCCACTCCTGTGTCACCCTCCAATTCCCTTAAAAATCACTTCACAACCAAGCCGCAATTATTGTTCAACCCTGATGAACACAAAAGCCTGTTCTGATTGTTACTTAAGTATTGTGTGTCTGTGTGTATTAGCACCTGAGAGTTCCACAGACCACAGCAAACATGAACAGGATGAGGAAGGTGACAATAATAATGATCGTCCAGCAGGCCAGCTTAGCCCTCGAAGAAGAGCTTCTCCAGAACACCTTTATACAGCTCAACAATGGGAAAGCGAGTCATCCAGTGAGGGACACAAAGCTTCAGTGAGTATGGGCACAACAGACGTATCACCCAGCCAATACAGTCCAGAAACAAATAAACAGTTGGTAAAAGAGGGGGAGGCCTCTAGCACCAGGAAAAGAAAAGCTGATGAATCATCTGAGCGTACATATAAAATCCAACGCAAAGGTAAAACCAGGGGAAGCAAGTTGAGTGATTGGTTGTCAGAGAGTTCACTTAAGAAGCTGGAAGAAAGAAACATTGGTCCTCGGGATGGAGGCATGCAGTCCAACAGCAGTTCTGAGGATGAGAGTGGTCCTCTTATGGAATCCCAGGCCAAAGAAGAGCTACTAATGCACCACAAAGCCAAGGGCACAACCTCAAAGAAGTACAATGGCCTGAAGGAAAAAGCCAAGGGTGGCCGGTCTTCGGCATTCTGGGAAATTCCTGACAAGCGAGCTAAAATGACATCTGGAATGGACGACAGGACACCTGGCTGCCGTTCCAAAGGCCAGAAAGATGTATGGTCCAGTATTCAGGCCCAATGGCCTAAGAAAACCCTGAAAGAGTTGTTTTCTGATTCAGACACTGAAGCTGCAAATTCTCCTCCTCCAGTGGTACCTTGCCAGGGCGAGCCCGAGCAGAAAAGTGAAACTACTGAGGAGCCACAGGAGGGCCAAGAGAAGAACCAGGAGTATCCCAGCAGTGGAAGTAACTCCATCCTCAACACACCACCCACTACACCAGAGTCTGCTGAGGTCTTGCATGAGATGCACTCATGTTCACCACCCCCTCAGAGTTCTGTCCTGGCATCCTGCTCTCCAGCCACATTTTCACCAGCTGGACCATTGATAGAAGAGTGTGTTGGTGGGCGCAGCGAGTCTGACACTAGTATGGTGGAGATGGATATTGTGAGCTGTGAGTTTCATATGCTGTCTCAGGAAGAGCAGTCAGGATCCCCCTCCAAAGCTTTTGATGCAAACCTGTCCAGCAACAGCAGCTGTAGCCTGAGTATGAGCAGCAGCAGTCAGCAGGAGAGTGAACAGAAGCCCAAAGGTAGGCAAATGAATGAAATTTCTTTTGTTTGTTTTTTTTAATTGGTAGCATTGCCGTCTCACAGCTTCTGGGTCTTGGGTTTGATTCTGATCTCAGGTTACTGTCTGTGCAGAGTTTAACTTCTCCCAGTGTTTGCATGGGCTTCCGCCAAAGTTCTCTGTTTTCATCCCACTGTCCAAAAACATGACAGTAGGTGGATTAGCAATGCTAAATTGACTGTAGTTGCAAATGAGTGTGAGGTGGGGGTGTGTGCACATGGTACCCTGCAATGAACTGGCAACACATCCAAGGTGAAGTCTTCTGTCTTGTGCCCAGTGATGCTGAGATTGGCTCTAGATTTGCCATGACTCTGACCAGGATAATGCAGTTAATGAATGAATGAATGATTGATTGAATGAATGAAATAAGTAATAAATATATTTTGCCCATCAGTATTATTCAGTAGGTTTAAAGTACTAAGTAAGCAACTTCAATAAACCCTCCATTAAGTCTTAAAAAGATTAAATATGTAACTTTTTGTTTCTTCTCTCTTGCTTGCTGGTTCATTACCTAGTCTCATCATCCAGTCAAAAGCAGCATAAAGACTCCCAGGGATGCGGAGCATCAAAGAAACACAAACAAAGTCACAAGAACTTGCATCCCAAAAAGAACCACAAAACAGGTAAGGTCAATAAATCAATTAAGTGTTTAAATTTGGTGTATATTTTGGTGTATATATTGATGAACATGAACTTTATTGTAAAAGATTCTATAAACCTTTGCATATACAATAGAGAGAGAAAATAATAATAATCACAATAATCATAATTCAGTGGGAAAGATTACACATTGGGATCATGCCCAATTCAGCCATTTCAGTTATATGAAAACTAATTTTACATCAGGCCCATTGAGGTATAAGAAACACTTCTTACTCTCTAGCCAACAGCAGTGACAGTGAGGACCAATGTGTCAGTGAGAGCGCTGCTAAATCACTTATGTCCAAGAGCAGCACACAGGACATGAAGGCCATAACTCCACCCAAGGGCTCAGCTCAAACACCCCCATCCCATAAATATCACAAACATGGGGACTCTGAGCATCTGCATCCCAAAGAACAGCATAGCAGCAGCCAGGGTTCCCGCACTTACAAGTGGAGTTTTCAAATGTGTGAGTTTTTTATGCAAAGTAATCAGTTTAAAGAATTGAATTAAATACTCCCTTTAGCTTAGTGAATTCTGTCATTAGATTGTTAGTGTTAATTGCATTCTAATATTTGTCCTTGTTTGTCTTTCAAATCTTCTTTTGCAGCTGATTTAGAAAAGATGAGTAGTCTAGAGAGGATAGCATTCCTTCAAGAGAAATTGCATGACATCAGGAATCACTATCTCTCACTCAAATCTGAAGTGGCCTCCATTGACAGAAGAAGAAAACGTATGAAGAAAAAGGAGCGGGAATGTAAGTTTTCAGTTTTCCAAATTTATTTGATTTGAAAATAAGCTACAAGTGAGGTGAAAGAGCAGAACATTAGCTTAAATTAAAGGATTTTTACTAATCTAATTTGTCCGAACTGTGTCTGAATTAGTGACTGTATTTCAAAGAATCAAAAGTAAAGGGACATTAAAAGATATTTAAATTGGTTTGTTTATTATGAGTGCTGGATGTCTGTGATCTCAACAGACCATCAACAGGCCATGGGTATTCTCTGGTAGTACTGTGTTGCCTGTAATGCAACTGTTTCACATCCAGTTTGCCTTCTGATTTTCATTTTATTTTTACTATGTGAAGACACACTCACTAGGGCTTGAGTTATATTATTTGTGACCAGTCAAGAACATTTTACATTTTGGCTTTGAAAACTAGTCAAGCAGGAGTGATGGTGAAGTGAAAACAAAGCGCAAGCAGCAAAGGAGTCTAAAACCTGTTACGTTAACATCATTTGAATGGAAACTATCTGGTAGCCGTGGCATCTCATATCATAGTGCATGCCAAGCCCATTCTGTCACACTCTTCAAACAGAGCTCTTTTTCAGCAAAGACATATGGAAACAATGATTCCCATTGATGGACCAGGGGCAACAACCATGTGCCAGTGACACAATGATTATTGAAATCATCACATGTGAGCCGGTTAGATTGTAGTGGAGAGAGAGAGAGAGAAACACAAAATAATTATGGGTCTCTCTGGCACATAACAGACACCATGAAAAGTTAGACAAGAGGGTGTGGTAACACAGTGATGGACAACATGTCAACAACTAATACAATAACTACAGACAAAGTATATAATAGGCTCTAAACTATACAAAAAGTAATACTGTAAACTACAGTACTCTCTGAAAGTATTGGAACAGCATGGACAATTTTTTTGTTTTTGTCATATACTGACATTTGGTTTTGAGATAAAAAGATAAGCATGAGACAGAACATCAGAATTTCAGCTTTTATTTCCTGTTTACATGTGGATCCTTTAAACCACTTAGGATATGGCACCTTTGGTAGAAGACAATGCAATTTTATCTGAGCAATAGTAGAAAGATCGTCTCACCGTAAATAACACTTAATATTTGGTTGTGTACCTGTTGCTTGCAATAACTGCATCAAGATGGTAACATACCAACATCACCAAACTGTTGCATTCTACTTTTGCTTTTCCAGGCTTACTGCATCTTCTTTCAGTTGCTGTTTGTTTTGGGGGTTTCTCTCTTCTGTCTCTTCTTTAGGAGGAGAAATGCAGGCTCAGTTGGATTAATTTGAGTAAAAGTGATTCATTTACATTTATTCATACAAAAGCAGTGGCAGCTTTGCAGTGCTGGGATTTAAACTCATGACCTTTCAGCCAGTAATCCAATGTCTTAATCACTGAGCTATCACTTTCCATAGATTGACTTGGCAAGTCTAAAACCTTCCACTGAAAACCCTGGTAAAGTCTTTAGTTCTGTTGGCAGCATGTTTTGAGTCATTGTCTTGGTGAATGATGAAGTTCCTCCAAATTAGATTTGATGCATTTCTCTGTAGATTGGCAGACAGAATGTTTCTGTAGACTTCTGAATTCATTCTGCTGCTACCATAATCATCAGTAAAGATTAGTGAGCCCATTCCAGAAGCAGCCATGCAAGCCCAAGCCATGACTACCTCCACCGTGTTTGACCGATGAGCGCTTTTTTGATCATGAATCAAGTGGTTTGCATCATGGTAGGGCCTCTATATTTCTGCTCTCAAAGTCTTCTTCAAACACTGGATTGTGAAACCTTCACCCTGGTTCTGTGGAGGTTGTTGGTGATGTCACTGATGGTTGTTTTTGAGTTTTTCTTCTCAGCTCTCACAGATGTTCCTGTCATCAACTGAACTTGTTTTCCTTGGTCAACCTGGGGTGCATTTCCTGTACAACGACAGAGCTTTGCATTGAACTAACATGGTAAGATGCACTGTAAAGTAACTAACATCTGATGTACAACTGTTTCCCAAAACGTACCTTATTTGTATCACAGTAGTATGAACCATGTTGGCTTGTAGTTCATTGCGAACTACAATGTGTTCGCTCTGACTTTCACAGTGAGAAGCATGCAAAAACTCACAAAGAATGTGAGGGCATGGTTTCGGAACTTGCATACTTTGCATCTTTAAACTGATGTAATTTTGAGCATTATGGATGGGTTGTTTTTAGTATTTCATCTTTTGTGTCAGCTTTAAGGCCGAATGCTATTGTATTAGGAAATGTTTTGAAAGAGCAAGTATTTGGGTAAAGTTTTCTTGGTTCACCTTCTGTGTGTCTTAGTCAGGTGTATGCTGTGAGCGCACACAAGTTGGTTAAGTAACTGTCTTAGTTTCAATCAATTTGTTCTTAGTGAAATCTGATGTTATTATGTTTATTCATTACTGTGCAATTTTGTTGTGTTGGAACAGTGAAGCTTTACAGTGAAACTTAAGTAAGAATATTAACTAAATTAATAAATAAAGTTTGTTTTTTAATAATTTATTTTCAATTAGAAAGCAGGTAGAATATATGGAGGAAATCTACGTAGGCTTTACCTGATATTTTAGTAAGGGATTTTGGTGAAGTATGTTGGTGATGTTGGTGAAGGGGTAAAGTTTACTCGAGGGTAAAAATTATTTATTTATTTATTTATTTATTTATTAATTCATTCATTGTCTAAAATCTACAAATTATTTTTACAGTGTACACTTTCAAGGTGAAAGTGCAGTGTATTAGTATTCGTATCCTCAGCAGTGATCCATTCTTTTCATCTTTTTCCCAACGAAAGCTTTCAGTGATTAATAATTTAAAGATTTCAATGTTTGTTATGAAGACTAACTTGAGACCAACCAATCTTCTTCATAGCCCTTGAAATACACACTGAAAAAAATTTTAACATTATAAAATGTTCGTCAATGTAAGTCAGTTTATCTCTCCTCTCTAACGATTTACCCTACAATCATACCATAGGCTTGAACCAGGAACCACCATATATATCTTATTTAATCACCTCCTGCTCTACCAGGTGCACCATGTCAAACACCTTGGATTCTTGAATTCAGCTTACTGACATGGTGACTACACTCCTTCCACTGAGCTTCTGCCATAGAAGACGTAGTCACCATGCCATCGATGATGTAGTCACCAGGAACTCACTTCTAACCTCAGCTCAAGAGCTGTAGTTTGAACTTCACAACTTAAGGACAGTGTTTGCAAACGTTCGGTGGAACTATGTTTTTTGGAATCAGCTGTTGCTTAATGATGGTTTGTTAGGCAACACAGCTTAATGAACAGGTAAGTTCCTAACATAGTTACCTCAATAGTTCAAAGTATGTTTTTGGGAAACACTTGCATCGTAACTGCATGGTTCCAACTATGTAAGTTGCTATCGACATTAGCAACTATACTTTTGGGAAATGAATTCCTGATTGATTTTCCTTCTTTTCTCATCATCAAAATGGCTTGCATTTCTCACATAGACAGCTGTCAGGTCTTCATGTTGGTTTATCATTTTTAACCACAAATGCAGTCTTTACAGGAAAGACCCAGGCCTCAGAACAAGAGCAGACATTCAAAGCTAGTAATTGTTAACAATCAATCAATCTAACAGGGCTATCAATATAACAGGGCACCTCTGTGCAAAAAGAAACACCTTGTTGGTGTCAGTTACATGTTCCAATATTTTTTGGTCACTTGAAGAATAGGTGGGTTCAAACAAAAGTTGCCACATTCTGAGTTAACAGATCTAGAGGAAAATATCAGAAAATAACAGCTGAAGTTCTGATCTATCATCTAATATTCATTTCATTTGATCTCAAACCCGAATGTCTTCAGTGGATAGCAAAAGCAAAGGAATTGGCCTTACTGTTCCAATACTTTACAATAGTAAAGGTTGTATTTTAGTCTTATAATAAATAATATAATTAATATTTCTTTCAATTTATTCTTTCATGAAATAAAACAATTAACAAAACTAATTTACAATGAAACAAAAAATAGCAAAAATACAAACAAAAAAACCCTCAAAATAATTTAGTTCCTACATTTTGTTGTCTATAACAGAAATTCTTTAGCAGAACATTAGAAACAGATCTCCATTTAGGCATATAAAAATATATGTTTTAAAATAAGTGTTGATGAGGATACTTTTCAGGGCATTAAAAATGTTGGTAAATGTTTTTACAACCTGGACAACCTGGAATTCGTATTATCTATTTTAGAACACTGGTACGTTCTGTTAATATACTCAAAATTTATATTTATGTGTTCAACACATTATTAATATTAGACTTCGATAATTAACATGCGTTGATGCCCCAGCCTGTAACTGCTGAAGTTGAACTGCTAGAGGACTATGGAGAGTAAATTGAGGATGACCAGACCCAGGTGAATGATATGGCAATGGAAGCATCAGCAACTATATTCCCATATAACTTGACTACTACCAAGTAGAGTGAGTGGGGGAAAAAACATTGTCTATAGGGTCATTGAACAAAAAATAATGCATGTATTGCGTCTGCGTTTCAGGTTCTTTCAGTACACAAAGACATTTTATTGTCAGTGTTCCTGAAAATTAATCATTTTCAACACTTTGAAATGAACCACATGAATTTTCGAAACTTAAACATCCATGCGAATGGATGGAAACATCAGTAGATGCTATCTAACTGTTGTTGGGACCAAAGAAGGGGGAAAAAATAGTACATTTTGAGCAGGTGGGGGTGTAAGGCCACTCCTTTTGAGCTACTTGGTAAAAAAGAGTGAATAAGGGTGTATCCATCTCATGCTTTGCATTCATCACAGAGAGGCTAGCCTATATATCCTTTTTTCCTCTGAAAGGTGAAGTGTTAATTCAGGGGTTGACTATATTGACATAATTGTAAGCTGCAACCAGTGCCAACAACTGAAGCTAAGGAGAATCCATTTGCTCTGTCTCGCACATCCCAAATAGCTTTTCCACCCATTCAGCCCAGGTGGCAAAAGACACCTCTGTGTTTCTTTCTAGTATCTCTTGGGCAACTTGGCAAACTTGGAGAGTAGATGGTCCTCCTTGTTCTGCTGTTTCTTTTCTGAGCATTATTTCAATCACATGTTACACATCATTAAAAGTTGACTGTTTAAGCTCATGGCAAATGCATGTACATCAGTTAGCATCTGAGTAAAGTGGACAGGCATTGTTCTGTTCTTTCTTGTGTAGAGAAAAGCCACAGGGCTGAGGATATTGAGTTATATTAGTTTACATATTCACAAACTTGTTTAGAGACTCACCACAGTGTGATAGGAAGTTGATAAATACTCTTAGCAATTCCTGCACTTCATCCAGTACAGATATTAGTAACCTCAAACTGTAGCTGAAATTCTGCACAAATCTGACCTATGTATAGTTACTGTGCAAGCACTTATGTACAGCTTTGTATCTCTTAAATATGTATTATGCTGGTCTCTATTAACATTGCTTTGAAAGTGCAGCAGATTTTCAACTTGAGTACTTTGACCTAAGCAGGTGCAGCAGCAGCATTGTACTCCTCTTCTTCCTCGCCATCATCAAGCTCACTGACAGCAGCTGTTATGTTGACACTTGCTGAGCCCACAGTCTCAGGCTCCTCGCAGAACTCTGGGCTCTCTCTGGAGTGCAGGTGACGGGAAAGATCCTCTTACAGCACATGGCACTTAACTAGCACCCAGCTAAGCCTCTGGAATTCCCCCATACTATGGAACAGAACTAACTCTGATTAATAGTCACCTGACGTAAAGACCTGAGGTACAAAAAACCTTTCAGGTTTCAAAGTGGAGCCAGACAATGGGAAGCACTCTTTTCTAATGATAACTGTTTCCTCTGCAAGCTAAATGCACTCAAGTGTACTTTTTTATTGATTAGTTGGGTGGAATAGGATGTCAGAATGCATACAACAGTTTTTTTGTTTTTTTTGTTTTTTTATATACATGTTTTAAGTTCTGAGCAATAAACATGCCCATGTAGATTATATCCTTTCTGTGAAGTGGCAACAGTACTGCATTTATAAACTGGAAGAACAGTGGCTTAGTTCTTTGTGTCTATCTCTTATTAAGACAAGAATGTCTTAACAGCCCTGCACTCAGATTAAATCGATTGTGGTGCTCTGTAAAAATGTCTCACGCTCTTATGCAACGCGTTTTACCTTTATGTTTCCTCGAAAACATTTCATTATTTATAAGGAAAAATATGTTCATGTAAAATACTGAAGTTGCCTCCATTGTTTCCCCGTTGTTCTACAACTTGCAGGTCTGTATTGGGTAGCATTAGTATGGAATCATATTTGTAATACATTTGTATATTGAGAGGTGTGTTTTGAGGTGACCTATTTAATATCTTGCACTGTTAATAATATACTACTTTTTGTACAGTTTATACGTTTAACTGTATTGTCTGTGTATGATTGTGGTAAAACTTTTTTTTTCATGGCTTTTTGTGGCACGGTTAGTTTTAGATTAAGTTTTCATATAGTTGTACATGACTTTTCTTTCCTGTTTTGTCCTCATTTTCTTTTAGTTTAAATTGTGCTTGGCCTTTTAATGTGATTTTAAAATTTTTTCCAATCTGTACATGGACTGTAAAGTTCTGAGACCATATATAACAGTGTGAATGTGACAAATTCAATTGTATTTATCAGGTACATCAGAGGATGGAATTTGTGTAATTTATTGTACACATGTAAGCAGCAAAATACCAGTTTTAAATAAATAAGAATAGTTTGTGAGTTCTAATTTTAATTTTGTTACATAGTTAAAACTAAAAAGTAATGCTTATTTAACACACTGCCCTGTGATGGACTGGAATCCCTGTCCTGATATGGGCTATAAATCCACTATGACCCTGAGCATTTACTAAGTGAGTGTGACAGAGATACACACATACACTAACACAGAAAGAGAAAGAATGTGTACAGTAAAGTCTACAGTTTTAGAGTTCCCTGTCATCTTTTAGTTTTAATAGTGACTGCTCATACTTATCTGTCCACTCCAAAAATCTTAGGTATTGTCTCAGTAACTCTCAGACTACATAATTTCGACAGCTAAATTTGACCTACAAGTCTGCAGTTTCTCTTCACGTTCACTGCTTGTGACATTTATCTGATCACTGATCCTGCTTTGTTTCTTCTCAGTGTGAACTTTACATTTAAGGCATTTTGCAAATGCCCTTGCCCAGAATGACTTTGAAGTCTATCACATCCTGATACTGGTTCACTAGGATCCAAACTAAGAACCATATACATGTAGCTATATATATCAGCTATCCGATATCTGATCATGGCAGCCCAAGAACCAGCCCTAAGCACCAGGGGCCTTAGGTATAAACGGTGCCTACGCACAAAATGGCATACGTAGGCCCATTTCTGCTTGGTGCTACTGTTTCTCTGTGGTTTCTTTTTCCTTTTTATGTTCGCATCCATGATGCGACTTTATCAAATGCACCGAAATTACATAAAATTTTCAAATTTAAGGCACCTGATTGGAATCAATTTGTAATAATAAAATTATGCATAGAATGGCCAAACTATTCCAACTAACATGGCTGCCTTATCACTGTTAGAAGACATTGCAAATGGAAGAATTAGAAGAGAATGCCTATTTAGAGATTATGCTGATTTCTTAGCCCATGATGAACACTGCCTGCTAGTGGCATGCAAGTGTCTAGAGCTATTCTAATCAATTTAAATGAGATAGAAATGGTATACTACTACAAAAAGCAAGTTTTTTGACCTGCTTATTGTTTATGTACAAATAATAAATTTAATTAACAGATCCCCTTAGATTTTTTGATGTTTTACAGACATATTTAAAAATGTCAGAAAACATGTAAATTGAATTATCGTCTTCTGCTAACCTTGATAAGCCAAACTATTAAGAAAAACAAAACAAAATAAAGCTTACCTTCTCAGTACTCATTCTCTCCTCCAAAATGTTAAAGGTGTAGGCAACTTCACAGTCCAACAATATCAACACGTTAGTTATTCTTAGTTTCTTTTAAAAATTGAACTCATACAAACATACAACCTTATTTCAGCACTTTGATCAATAACCACATTCATTAGTTTATGACAATGCATCACGTATGTCTTATCCATATGCATTATAGGATGACATTCTGCTATTACTTCTATAATTCATTAGATATTGCTATTACATGAGACAGCGCAATGCACTGGCACTTTTCCCGACACAATAAGGTATATACGTCATGTCCTTCATGGGGCTCCATTTGCCCATCACTACTGCTGAAAAGCTCGACTGTACCAGGAGGATTCCACCTCTTCACTGTGCACTGCTGCCACACATGCGTCAACTCCGGCTGCACTAACCCACTAGACCGACGTGGGAGCTGACACTGCACAAACCCAAGCACTACCCCTTGTGACACTGCACTGACTACCCCACTTCCCTCAGCACATTTTCACTTTTTGGTACCGGATGTTGTTTGGGCTCTAATAAAGCACTTTCCCAGCATTGTAGTGTAGTTTCTGGTGTCCTTTGTCGTTTGTCCTTGGTTCCTTGCTCATATTATTTAATTTATTTATAATGTGTTACATTGCACAACAAAGTTTTTGCTTCTTGACCACTGTTGGGTGTTTCTTCTAGAATTTTGGGTGCTGATCACGAATATCACATCAAACTTTACCCATCACATACTGTTTCAGAGAAATTTTCAGTTGGCCATGCAGCATACATGAAAGAAACGTATGAGAATATGGAACTGTTGCTGATGCACATCCATTATACCAGGTACATCTGGAATATCTGTGGAGATCTTAAAGTCATTGCACTGTTACTAGGACTGCAGCTCGGCTATACAAAGTACTGTTATTTCATCTGTGAATGGGACAGCTGTGCCAAAGCGTCACACTATTCTTGACAGAACTGACCACTCTAAAAGGTTAGTTCCAGGACAGGAAATGAATCACTTGTCGACCCGTCAAAGATATTTTTGCCTCCTCTTCACATAAAACTGGGACTCATGAAGAATTTCGTGAAAGCACTGAACAAGGAAGGC
>JAQQZR010000038.1:20778066-20792170 GCA_030068235.1 Notoglanidium macrostoma | reverse complement strand
CAGTGTTTTTGTCTTTTGTCTGTCTTATGTCTGCACTGTTTGCAGTGTTTGCACACTTGCACACCTTGCACTTTATGTTTTTTTACTGTTTGCACAAGTTTGCACACATGCACTTTATGTTGTCTTATGTTCTCCTCGGTTGCACACGTGCAACTTTTGTACTTCTGTTGCCTTGCATGTAGCACCTTGATCCTTGAGAAACGTTGTCTCGTTTCACTGTACACTGTATCACATGTATACGTTGAAATGACAATAAAAGCCACTTGAACTTGAACTAAAAGCATGCACATGACACATCTCTAGTGTCTGCAAAGGCTGTGAAATATTTTTACATCACATTAAAAGGTAGGAAAGTTGTTGGACTGGAAGATCAAGCCTCAGATGTAGGAGTGCCAATAAAACCATTTGTAATCTCAACAACCTCTTTCTGGGAGGAAAGACTTAAAATTGTTGAGCAATGGCAATAAAATAGCAAAACATGGAAGTCCTGTGTAATTCTGGACCTTGTCGGTGTTACCCTTCAAAAACTGTTAATCCATGTTTCTCTTGTTCAGTTAAGACCTAAGCTCCCAGTTCTCCTGCAACAGATGGTTTATTTCTGCCCTGCTGTACTCACAGAATTGACATTCTGTTCTTTGGCTGTTTGGCACTTTTGCCTCTGCCTGGTCTCCATGTTCCTGATCTTCCACCTCTGTCTGATCTCTGTCTTGCTCCTCATCTGCTGACTGCCTCTGCCTGGTTTTTCTTTTTCTTATCTGACCCAGGTGTAGTGTTGTAGCCCAGTCAGGATGTGACTCCTCCATTCCATATGCTGGTTTACCTTCAAGAAGACAAAAATTTGTCAACACTGGGGAAAAAAAAAAAAAAAAAAATTCTCAACCAACAAGAAAGTGAATGCCTTAAGCTTCTGATCGGTTTGTCCCTGTCTATCTACAGTCCCCTCCGAAAGTATTGGAACAGCAATTTAAAATTATTTAAATTATTATACAACAAATAATTTTTGCTGTTCACTGAACCCATTTTTGTGAGATCAAAATATGAATGTTAGAAGAGGGACCAGAGTATCAGCTTTTATTATCTTGTATTTACATAAAGTATTTCCCTGGTATTCTCATCATGACCAGTTATAAGGTAAATATAGACACTTGGCAGAATTAAAATGTCTGGAACACACTTTCAAATATCTTGGGATGCTGGTAATGTTTGTCTGTACGTCTTACAGCTGATATCCAAGCCATCCGTCTCTGTGTTATGTCGGACACAACTTCCTTGAATCTGCCTACACGCAGGAAAACTTTAAAAAGACAGTTCATTGTCTAAATTATTGTCTTATCGGTTGTGTGAACAGACGTTACACCCAACAAGTTCTTCACATAACTGATAAAATTATTTCAAAGTATGTTAGTTACCCTTTGTTTAATGGTGACAAGTGGAAGCACAAAATGACTATTCACTCCCATCAGTCACCACAGAGCACAACAACATGCTGCTCAGTGATGTCACGTTGCCAAGCTCAGTGTGCAAATGTGTGTAAAGGAATTTCAACTATATGCTGTAAAAATAATTTCCTTAGCTGATAACTATGATGTCACCACATTGTTCACTATCTAACAAATTTAATTAATACTAATCATGCCCAAAGAATTTTTGTAGTTAAACATAGTTTAGTTTAACCATAAAAAATTACTGGCACAATTGTTAAATCTACTACAATGCAGTGCTTATAAATGTGTTGCATTTTGGTATCAGCATTAAGTACCAAAAAAACATTTCATACTCAGTCTGAAAAAAATCTTTTCAATGAACAGCAGCTAACCCTGCAGAGGTTTATAGGCATAATTAAAAATAATATCTGACAACAGCTGAGAAAAATCTGTAAAGGGCTACAAAGCCATTATTTCTAAAAGGATTTGGAGCAGTGGTGAAGCTTCCTGGGAATGACTGACTTCATCTGTCTGTGAGATGAAGCATAATTGGATAGAACACTGAAGCCATATTTGAATATAATAGATAGATGGGAATGTTTAAAAAAACATTTGTATCCTGAGATGAGCCCCCAAATTGTAAGATTTGATTCAGGTTCGGTCTCTATCAGGCTTAGCAACCATCTCTCTCCCTCTTTCTCTGTGTGACAAGCATGCACTTGGAGGATGAGCAGACACAGGGTCATGTTAAACTCTGTCTGAATTTACTATATGTAAATTGAGGGAACAAAATAAATTTTTTATATATATAATTGAGAAGTAAGCCATGTAAATTTAATGTTTGTTGTTCACTACAAACATAATGCTTTTATATGCACAAGGCCTGGTTATCTGGGACTGGATTAAAAGAGAACATGTTCTTAACTAGGGTCAGTAGACATCCACAGTTGCATTTGTTGGTTTGATACCATGTCAGACTCCAGTACATTAAACCAGCTTCATAAGACAAGCCCCTGCAAAAATAAAATAAATTTGTTTACCCTTAAGTACATACCAGTAGTATGTTAAAAAATATTTAAATGACCTGACTTCTGTTGCCATAGGATATAATTCTTATTCCTCATGTATAATGATGGGGTATAAATGCAGCATACTACACATTGTTTAACTGTGAGCTGAATGATTTGTAAATTAGAACAATTTAATGTGATTGTATGACACACCAATATCATATTCAGTTGGTTTAATGTCTGCTTTAATATATCAACTTAAATAATCAAATTCTCATTGTTTTTTATGCGCAGCGCAAGCTACTGTGATGGGAAACTGAAAGCCCTACCGAAACCTTGTGCTGGAAACCAAGGGACACTGATCTCAGTAAATCACTACATTTCTTCTTATAATAATAAATATGAAACACACAAGCCCTGTTTGGACTGAATTAGTTTTATATGGGGAGGTGGGGAAATGCAGTTATTGCTGGTGAATATTACAATATTTTAGTCCCAGATCACATGCAAATAAAGGTAAGAACTGTCATTTTGTAGTAATTATTTACATTTATAGTATTCAGCTGATGGCCTTAACCAGCGTTACCTTCAGAAGTGCTATGTAGTCTATCAAAAACATGTTCACTATTTCTGGAGTACCATTAGTCTAAAAACCCTGCTGCGGAATGCAAGATAAAGATTTTGTTTTTTAAATAACAGATGAGCAAAGCACTTAATTCAAGTGCTTGGTAAAGGTTTTAGTCTTTGTTTGAAGACAGCCAGTGATGCAGCTGTTTGAACAGCCAGGGAGGAGTACATTCCACTACCTGGTTGCCAAAGCAGATGTGCGTTATGCATAGCTTTCTTGTACTTGGAACGATCTGTCCAGTTGAGGCAACACCAAGAAGCCAGTGGATGGAGTGCATAGCAATAGGGGTGATGTGGGAGAACAAGAGGAGGTTCAAAACAAATTGTACAACTGCATTTTGGATCAGTTATGGGGTTGAATTGTATGCCAGTGCAGACCTGTCAGGAGCAAGTTGCAGTAGTTCAGTCCTGAAGTCACAAGGGAATGAACAATCAGTTGTGAGTGCTCTGTGAATAGAAATGGCTGGGTCTTTGTAATGTTGTGAAGGAAAGACCTACATGACTGAGTCAGGTTACCCTTGTGAGTCTAGTGGATAGTTGGTTGTCCAGGTCCACACCACGTTTTCGTGCAGTGACTAATGGTAAAATGTCAGTTGTCCAAGGTGATCAAAAGATCTTGACATGGGAATGTGTCTGCAGGGATGTTGCTGGAATTTTGTTTCCACTGATGACTCATGATACCATCCATGATGAGATGCCAATATCCTTGGAGATACATGAATGTTTGAGGGAGGAAAGGTATGAAAACCCATGTGATATGACCACTCTGAGAGAGTGGGTATAGATCTATTTAAAAAAAAAAAAAAAAAAACCTAATGCAATCCTGTGCCATGAACTCTAGGACTCGTGAGGATGGAAAAGAGAGTCTTGTTATTGACCATGCCAAAGATTGAGGAGTATGTAGAACAATTAGAGTTTGACTAAGAGCAGCATGAAGCTTCTCAGTATTTGCCCCAAGGACAGCTACAGCATTGAGTCCAGACTGGTTGCGGACTTGGAGGTCATTATGGATAAGATGAGAAGATGAAGAAATAATGCTTATTGTAGGCAACACGTTAAAGAGTTTTGAAAGAAAAAGAGTGAAGTAATACTGGCTGGTGGTTGCTGATCTCTAGCTATCAGGTTGGTTTTGGGAGTAAGCCTTGAAGGCTTTCATACATGACCAGATTCATTAATGATTGAAGAGATGGAGAGGACGTCATGTGAGGATTATGGAAAGGATAGGCAGGTGGTGGGCATTGTGAGCATTGCTGGACAAGATAATCTGCAGGATCTCATTCTCTATTGGAAGAGAAAAATGTGTTTGAGTGGAAGACTGCACGTGTGCTGTAGTGAAATGGTGGAAAGGGTCATCTTTTTTCATTAAAGGAAGTGAAAAATTCATAAGTAGTCAGAGAGGAGGGTGAAGGAGGGGGCGGAGAGTTGAGAAGTGAGGAAAATAAATGTGGACATGTATCGAATACAGATGCTTCCAGTTTTCCCTTGTAGAATGATGTCTTGGCAGTTTGAGAGGCGCTAACTACCAAGTTGTGATTTCTGATTTCTGCATAACACCTCCAACAGCTAAGGAGCAGTGTGAGAACACTTCCTTAATTGGAAGGTGGAGGACAAAGGTGGTCAATGAATGAAGAAAGTGACCAGAAGAAAGTCTTCCACAAATATGAGAAAAACAGTATCTTGTTTGAATAGTACATTAGATCTGCATAGAGGTATCCTCATTGTTGTAGAGAAGTGATTTAACAGAGGTAGTGCTTTTTCCCCTTCCATTAAGCCATAAATAATGCAAAAGAAATTGAGATTTCACAACCTTTGATGTAATTATTTTAAATAAGGTTTTTGTTCTGTAAATTCTCTAGGGCCACTCTTTGCAACTAATGTGGCCAGCTGTAATTGACACCTGTTTATTTGCAGAATATCTCTTTACAATAAGTATGATAAGTATATAAATAATGATTTGTACTGCTCACAGGTAGAAGACTTGTTCTATAACGTACAAACCCGAAGGAAAGCCCTCAAAAGCCCCAGTGAAGAATACTCCAGGATTGTAGAAGTAGTGAGCAGGTCTGTCAATTTGTCAACAATTTGCATTGTTTCACAAATTGGTTCAACAAAAAGTTATATAAATCCATCTAACATAATTTAAATCCTCCCAGATACGCTATTCACAATTCTGGGAAAAGTTTTACTGTCAAAAAGGTAAAAATGTTCTTTGTTGAGAATATTCTTTGTTGTACATTTGTGTAGCCTGTTGAGTAGTTTAAAAAAATAAATTCTCTTGTATTGTTTCAGCAAGCAGACATGGTGGCTGATGTGAAGACCTTTGCCAATGCCACAGTTTTGGACAACATTCGTGTGGTGTTTGGAGTAGCACTAAGCAGGTATATATAAATAGTAAAGGTAGTTTAATTATTTAAACTATTGACTTTTTATCATTGTGTTTGCTCATGTATAAGTCCTGGCACTTAGTGAAAATGGCATTGTTTAGACCTAAGTGTTATGGACAAATTTCTTATGCCTGGTAGTAGTATGATGCAGATTATAGATATTTATGCCATTTTATGCAAAATAGGTCAGAGCTCTCTCTGAATTCAGAGCCCTTCACATTTTCTCACAAAAATAATGCGGTTGTTTCTCCTTGAAATTAGCTTTAGAATATGGTCTGCTGACATCAAGTTGACTCTTGACAATTTGGAGAGCAACTGTAGCTCCTGACTCAGGACACTGTAGCCAGTCTCACCCTAGAACTGTGTTTTATTGATCACATCTATTGATAAGCCTTTTCCTCAATGCACAGTGGAGATAATTTTAGTGGAACAAAGGAGGGGAAAAATATAATCTATTGAATCACCAAAACAAACAAGAATAATGATATATTGATAGTTATCTTATTCATATGGTATATTGAAAATGTAAATGAAAAGTGGAATTGAAATGAGATTACGATTGTTATAGGTCTAGAAACACATTTACTTATACGAAAACACATAGCAGTTTAGTGGTGATGCACTCTGAGGAAAAGCATTAGTTAGATTTGTAAAAGGCAAACTCAAATCCTGCTATTACAAACTATCATAAATTGGGAAAGGAATGCTGATCTCTTTTAAAGGCTCATGTTATGTTCTTTACAGGGAGATGATGGAAGTGAGTTGTGAGGATCAGAGGCTTGCTTTCAAACTGAAGGGTTATATCTCAAATGCCAACTATTCTGTCAAGAAGTGTATACTCATCCTGTTTATCAATCGTGTGTATTTCCTGCAACTTTTTCATGATAGTTTATCATGATACCTTGTTGTTTAACATTCTTAATGTACTAAATACCGGAAGATACTTGATCACTCTGACTATCAAATGTTTTACAGATCGTTTAGTGGAATCCTGTGCCTTGAAGAAAGCAATAGAGACTGTCTACACAGCGTATCTTCCCAAAAATGCACATCCATTTCTTTATCTCAGGTATTTACCTAATCAGCAGCTGTAGATCATAAACAATCACATGTTTGCTAAACCTAACACTTTAAAACTACAGAGGTGATTGCTCAATATATTCAAAAGCTAGAGAATATTGTACTTAAGCTAATAAGTAAAGCAGTTCCCAGTCAGTGTGGTTGAAAAAAAATTTGCCATTTATCTAACTTTAAGTAAAGAAGGAAAGAAATTGCATCATGTACCATGATACAGTAGTTACATTTTTTTTTTATTATTTTTTTTTAATTTATTTTATTTATTTTTTATTCCTTAGTTTAGAAATTGCACCTAATAATGTTGATGTGAATGTGCATCCAACCAAGCACGAAGTGCACTTCCTCCATGAAGACTCCATCATTGGAAGCATTCAGAAACACATTGAGAGTAAATTACTTGGCTCCAATTCTTCCCGCACTTATTTTACACAGGTATACAAAGAAACACGTGTAACTGCATGTTCCTGTATTGTACCTTTTGTGATTAACTTAACAATGCCTCACACTCCTTTGTCTTCTCAATAGACTTTACTTCCTGGGCTGTCAGTATCTGCCAGCGATATTAAAAGCTCAAGCAGTTCAACTGCTGACCCCAGCGAGCGCGTCTGTACCAATCAAATTGTGCGAACTGACAGCAAGGCCCAAAAACTAGATGCTTTTCTACATTCAGCAAACACCTTTTCTTCAGTTCCCTGCCTCATATCAAGTCCTCCAAAACCTGTCCCAGCTACTACTAATTTTGAAGCAGAAATGACTGATGATCCTGAGGAGTTGCTGGCCAGTGCCACAAATGAGATGCAGACTGATCACGCACATGTTGAGTCAGAGGCTGCCCTAAGGTGAGGATGAATGTCTAAAGATTGTAGTGGTAAGTCAAGACAATATTTAAATAAAAACAAATTGAACTTTTTAATCATTTTTAAATGAGCAGAAGCTGCCTTGTTTCAAATTGTACAATATAAGCGATCTTTCCTCAGGGTGAAATTCTGCAACAAAATATGCCATCAGAATAGGAGAGGATGTAAATATCTTTTAAGGATGCCCCAGTCTGATCCTTGGAATCGATTAATTTGATGCAGTGAAGGCATATTGACTGACTTAACAAAGAGCATACAAATTAACATGCCACTATCATGCTGCTTCTGTTTTGCATAACTTGGCATTAACTGTGCCAGTATTGTATCAGTATTGGGTATCGGCCAATAGAGTTCCGTTATTGGCGTCATAGAAAACCGACAATAGGTGCTCTCTAACTTCTATTGTAATAAACTGTTAAAATCTCTCTAATACAATTTGTGACTCAAGTTCCTTGTCATACTCTTAAGTAGGCTTGTAACAATGCATCGATAAATTGCAGTACAAATTTATGACCATTCAGATCACTGGAAATAAAAATGAACCGTGATTCATCTCTTACATTTAACTACCTGTAATTGTGTTATTTAGGCACCACAGAGTGCAATAATGTACAATAGCAGGAGTACATGTGATGTCGCCATAGTCAGAAGTAACCCAGCTCTAGTCAAAGTCAAGTGACTTTTATTGTCATTTCAACCATATACAGATGATACAGTACATAGTGAAACAAGACCACGTTCTTCCAGGACCAAGGTACTACATAAAAAACAACACAGAATGACAAAACGTGCATGCGTGCAAAAAAAGACTACATAAACTACATGTGTACAAACATTGCAAGATTGTGCAGGTATCACAAAACCGTGCAAGACCAGAGATAAATACGAGACATGGAGACAGTGCAGCCCTAAGCAGTACACAGTCCTAGTGATAGTAAGGTGCAGTGAGGTATTGAGTTCAAAATTAAGAAATAGATTATTAACTTTGTTTATTTTTAATAAAGGAATATTTTAATAGCCTATTATATTTTACGTCAACCTTAACAAAAGATTGTAAATAATCATTGTTGTTTATTAAGAAAATAAAACGATATTTATATTTTATTTAACAAATTTAAAAAAAAAAAAAAAGAAAGAAAGAAAAAATAAATTAGAAAGTATACTTTTGTAAGTTAGGAATAGCAATATTGAAATGATAAAGAATAGGAAAACTATTGTGGTAAAATCTATTTGTGAACACAATATTTTGAACCGAAGTTGGTCGTCAAATGGATGAATTGTGAAAGGCCTACTCTTAAGTAGCCTAACTCTTAATTGGGTTGTTATACTGAAAGGTTCTGTAAGGTTATACTGAAAGGTACTGTAATCAAAGGTTTAAATCTTTGATACAAAATATTCAGTTAACTGAGTGGATCTTTTCAATGGATGATGAAATTGGTGGGTGTGGAATTAATTTTGTGGGCCACTCTAGGGTTGGGTACTCTAGGGTTTTGCATCACACAGCACTTAAGAGTTTAAATTTTTTTCTCATCACACAAGACAGTCTTTTTCCTTATGCTCTTGAGTCCTTTAAGTGCCTGACATATGCCTTTTGTGGCTTAGTATGTCATTTATTCTTAAATCCCTGATTATTGTTGAGATGGATGTCCTCCTGGCAGGTTCTCCCATCTCTGGAGGACTTATGAAGCTCTGTCATGGTCATCTCCCTGAGCAAGGGCATTGTAGTGTAGTTATGGAGTTTAGAAAAAGTCTGGTAATTCCAAACTTCTTCAGATTCACAATGACTGAGCACAGTGTGCTCCTGGGACCAAACAATGCTTTAGGGCTTGGTTTTTGGTTTATACCCACAGGTGCCAATGTCCTGTCTAGTTAATTGAATTTGCTACAAGAGGACTCCAGGCAAGTTATAGAGACAGCTCGTAATAATCAAAAACAGGATGCTCCCTAAGTCAATATGGAGTGCTTTAGCCAAGGGTTACTTTAATTTAAAGGTTATTTTTATCTAATATTTAACTAAAGAAGAGGTTAAAGTTTTTGGTTTATTTGAATTTGCAAAATTATCTATAAACCTGCTTTCACTTTGTCATTATGGATTATTGTGTGAAGCATAATGGCCAAAAAGTACATTTAATTTTGAATTAAATTTATAATACCATAAAGTGTTCAAAAAAGGAGTGGGTCCAAATATGTTCCAAATTCCTATATATTATGACAGTAAATAAACTCATTCATATTCATTTTGACTCATATCTGTCATGTACACTGGTCCTGTACACACACTGTCCACTTTATTAGAAACACATATATCTGCACTTTCATTCAGTTCTCTAATCAGCCAGTCATATGGTAGCAGTGCAATACAAAACATATACAGAGCTTTGGATGATTTTCACATTAAACGTCACAAAATGTGATCTTTGTGACTTTGATCATGGCATGGATATTGGTACCAGAGGGGCTGGTTTGAGTACAACCACATTTCCAAAAAATTGAGTTGCTGTGTAAAATGTAAGTAGTGTTGGTGGTGTGTGTTATTTTTATTTTATATTTTATTTTTTTTTATCATTGCACTACCTTTCCTATATTTTATTGTCCCTATACCAAAGGTTTTTTTTTTTTTTTTTTCAAATTGAGCATATATTCTTAATAAATCAATATAACTTCTCAGTTTCAACATTTCATATGTTGTCTTTGTTCTGTTTTCAGTTAAATATGGGTTTGTGATTTGCAAATCATCACATTTTGTTTTTACTTAAAATTTTTCACAGCATCCCAATGTTTTTGGAAATGGGGTTGTATTTCAGAAACTGCTGATCTCCTGTGATTTTTGCACACAACTGTCTCTAGAGTTTATACAGAATGTTGTGAAAAACAAACAAAACAAATCTTGTCTACAGAGGACCTGCAGGCTGAAACACCTTGTTGAGAGAATCAGAGGACAATGACCAGATTGGTCTAGGCTGACAGCAAGTCTATATTAACTCAAATTAGCACTCTTTACCACTAAGGTGAACAGAATGGACAATATGTCAAACCTTGAGGTAGATGGGCTATAACTGCAGAAGGCCACATCAGGTTCCACACTTGTCAGCTACGAACAAAATTCTTACGCTATCCATGGCGCATACTCACCCAGAATTGTTAAAGACTGGAAAAAGGCCAGTCTTCCCGAACTGTCCGCTTTCACTAAGTCAGTGTCCATGATAGCCTCCATTTCCTGTTTTTGGCTGTGTGGTGGGAAATTAATTTAATCACACAGAGACCTGGTCTTAAGAAAACAGAGCAAAAGGTTTTATTGCTGTAATCTTGCAAGTTCAGGCCCTCACCGGTAAACAAAGTGTTCCTTGCAGAAACAGCACACTCCCTGTTTTAGTGCTACCTTTTGTACCCCTGCGGGCTTAGGTGTATACATGGCCCACTTGAGCTAGCTGCAAGGAAGAATGGGGGTGAGCAGATGTCTTTGTTTTTCAAGGCCACCTGAAACAGTGAGAGGCTCGACTAAAACTGAGCTTGATTGTGTGACATTTGTCTGAACTCTGATAATCAACATGTACATGAATAATACAGCATGTTCCCTTTCCCTAGCACAGCTATCAATTATTAAGGCACAAATGATGAACAGATTTCAGTGACATTTTCCATCACACTTCCCCCTTTTATTGATTTATCGATAATCTATCATACAAAAGTGAATGCCCATAACAAAGGTATCACTCAAACTTTTGCGTTGGACCTTCCAAAAGGCTTTAGACAGACACTTGATTAACAGTGACTAGGAATAGTTAACTACTTCATGAGACCTAGGCACCTCAAATTACAGCAGTGAAAGTAAGTAAAAATCATAAAACAATCAAGCTTGTGCAGAACAAGAAGAGCCTCCAATACTCAAAATTAAAATCAGGTCTTCATCCTCCTACTCATCAGCAAATAGAGGATCATAGTCTCTGTGAGGTGATTGGGGCCAGTCTGGAGTGTTCCCAGGGTATGCCTTAACTAACTGGTAGACACTCTGGTACAATCTCGGAATCCACTGAGTCATGCTGGAGAGTCAAGAACTAGGCACAGGGAACAGAGACAGAGTAACACCAGCATGATGATAACAGGGACCACAATGGAGAAGTATACCACCCTCCCACCAAACATAGCCAACTCCAGTCATTGCCCCCACATTCATTTATGTGTAGTTGTCTCACCACATCCCTCTATGTTGCCATGTTTGTCATCATTGGCTGGGAGATACGTGCAACATTTGTCTTCGATTAATGCGCCGATGCCCCCTTCCTGAGCTAGATTAATGCCTAACGCCAGCCTGTTTTGCGTGGTCATGAGCAGCAGGGCAGTGATCTCTTCATTAACCCCCTCAACTGCTAAAATGGTGTCATTTATGAATGTTGCCAGACAATAATGTGTGACCTCTGGCTGATTCCTTACCTGGGTTATGCCTTACTGGGGAAAGGCAGCATCGAGGAACTTCTTTCACTTAGGCTGCAGCTGGTGTTCTGTTGGTGGAAAATGGTCACCGTTTGTGGACCATTTCTTATGACATTGGGGAAAGTCTGGCCCCTCCACATGATTCACAGCAACAGACATTCATCTGTACTAAAGCACATACACCATTCCAGTTCTTTGGTGGGTTGGAGTAAGCTTGATTTCCACATACCCAATATCAGGCATAAATGGAGTTGACATGTTACCAGATCTTTCAACTATACATGGGTTTTCAAGGATGCCTTATTGAACACTGAGGCCCCTAGCAGGTGCAGCCACTGCTCTCATTTCCCCCTCTTGATGTATAAATGTTTGTGCATCTTGCTAATGGTAAGTGCCATAACTGTTCAGTTCCATTGGTGGTCTTGTTTATGTACACTGAAAAAGTACCCCCTTTTCCTGTCACCCATATACCAGCATGCCAGGTACCAAAACCTTCTGTGTTATTCTGGGGGCTTGGCAAGTTCTCCAAACCATGGCTTGTGTGCGGTTTATGGCCCATGCCAGGAGTTGTAATGCCATGTTCATGGTCATGGTGACCGATCTTGGAAAGGGTGGCCTGCACTATAGGGCAATAATGAACACACTGCACATGCTGCAGAGACATTGAGGCCTCTCGCTGTGAAGTTGGCATATTTCCATTTTATAAACCACCCGTATATGGGACCAGCCATGGGATGTGCAGCATTACCTAGAGAGACTACATCAGAAGAGTTAGTGTGTGCATCACATTTAGAAGTTGCAATCTGCTTAGGAAGCAAAATAGCATCAAGGAGCTCGTTAATCAGAAAATGTTGAAATCAGAAAATTTTCCTGTGGAAATTGGAAACCCACCGTGTTTCCACAAGGTGCCAAAGTCATGTGCAATCCCAAAGCATACCTACTGTCTGTGTAGGTTGTTGCTGATTTACCTTGTACCTGCTACTATGCAGGCCTCTGTCAGAGCATTTGGCTCAGCAGCCTGTGCTGAGTATTTACCTGGAATTGGCCAGAAACGAGTGTGGAATGGCTGGACACAACCACAAAACCCACATGTTTCTCCCCTGTAGCTGGATCCTTGAATGCAGATCCGTCAACAAAGAGGTAAGGATTTTTCAGGGGAGCCTCACTTAGGTCAGGACATGGGCTACAACCTAGAGAGACAGTGGTGATGCAACAGTGAGCATTGTACCTATGATAGGTGAGCGTTTTTTTTGCCTGAGCAAATCATAGACACGGCATGAGGAACAAAGAGTTAAATCTGAATAGCCCATGATGTCTCTAGAGGTCACAATAGCTTTCTCCAAGGCAGCAATAGCCCTTTAAAGTGGGTGGCATACTGCCACTAGGTCAAGCTTAGCTGAATGATGAGCAACTCATCTTAACTTGGCATGGGGTTGTAGTAGCACAGAAGTCATGCATCCAGCCTTCTCATCAACCATTTGTATAAATTGACATGTTTGATCAGGAATGCCCAGAGTGGGTGTGCTCTGAAGAGCCACTTTGAGTTCCGTAAAAGCCTCATCCTCAGGAGTCCAGGTGATCCTGTCATGAGCTTGGAGCCCCTTCCTGTGGATTAGTGAGCTGAGTGGGGACTCAAGAACAGCATAGTTAGGTATGAAAGCATGGCAATAAGAGCACATTCCCATAAACAACATCATTTGCTTTTTAGTGAGTGGCTTTACTTTGGCACATGGTGAACCAGAAAGGCCATCCAGAGTTACTATGTGGTTCTAATGCAAGTACTCCTTTTTTTTCAGAATTGAGTAAAAGGAAGTTAAAGGCATCCACTGTCGAATGTCCTTTATACATTCCTTAAATTTCTTAAGCTGGTGTCTCATCTAGCTTTGCTGAAACATGTAACTGTGTCATCAGCATAACAGTGGAAGCTAATGCCATGTTCATAAAAAGGTTATACAGAGGTAGCACATATAAAGAAAAAAAAAACAGTGAGCCTGACACAGGACCTTGCAGAACACCAAGCTTCACCCAAGTATGTGTAGAGGAGTCACTATATTCATCTTCAAGATGATCACAATCAGTCAAATAAAACCTGAGCCGGGAGAGGGCCGTTCTCTTAACTCCAGCAAAATTTTTTAGTCTATCAAGGAAAATAGTATGAACAGTGGTATCAAAAGCTGCAGTATGGTCAAGCAACACAGGCAAGGTCATACAATCCTGATCAATTCAATTTTATTTGTATAGCGCTTTTAACAACAGACATTGTCTCAAAGCAGCTTCACAAAAGTATATAAATT
>JAQQZR010000038.1:20763668-20777966 GCA_030068235.1 Notoglanidium macrostoma | reverse complement strand
ACCATGGTTGTTGTTCAATAATAAAATTATTCCTCAAAAATACAACTTGCCTAATAATTCTGCACTCCCTGTAGTTGATTTATACCTGTTTTATATTAGGCATGTAACGATAGACATGATTGTGTTCACAGACTTGTCCTGTTTGAAACATTTGTATATCCTAAATGATGCACAAATATCCACTGCTTATTTCTGTACTAGGAAACGGCCTCATGATGTTAACGAGGAAAAGGAGGATGTGACGGTAGCCTGCACTCCCCAGAGACGGGTCATCAGGCTAACGAGTGTGAAGGAGCTTCGAAATGAAATCACAGAACAAGCTCATAAAGGTTAGATAGGTAGATCAATGAACAGTACATTCCAATTACTTATGACCAATTTGCTGTAGTAGCGTTATTGGAATAGCATGTGTATAAATTAGGACCATTGCAGCAAGTCAATATCAGTTTGTCTGTTTTTATACCCACAGGTTTGCAGGAGATACTACATAATCATTCATTTGTTGGATCCATCAATCCCCAGTGGTCTCTAGTCCAACATAACACCAAGCTGTATCTATTAAACAACAGCAAACTCAGGTTATACACTAAATCCACATTTAATCACAAATTGAATCTGTTTTGCATGGCAAAATGTAAAAAGCATGCTTTCAAAATATTGCAAAGGCTTTCTAGGCTTCCGTGTGGCACAACAGATAAGCGTTCACTATTGCCTGAAGTTTCCTATCCAGTTTGCCACAGCTATCCTTTGCTGGGAACCAAGGGAGCAAAATTGGCGGTGGTCTTTAGGAGGGAAGGAAACATGAACCTGGCAACATAAACCAATAGTGGCTGGCTGTGAGATCATGTATGTGGAAGAGAGCAGATAGTGTTTTCTCATGAGTCTTGCATTGCATTGTGATGCTGTATTATGGAGGAAATGTGGTTGGCTGGCTTCTAGTGTCCCAGAGAAAGCAAATGTTAGCCTTCAAACTCTCTGGTTGGTAGCTATAATTTGATGAGGGGGAGATCTGGCTGGTGGGTGGGAGGTGCCCAGCTTATTGAGAAACAGGTGCACTTTCTAGACAGCAGAAGTCTTTCCAATTTTAAGTTGGACAATGAAAAGAATCAGCAGTTCTTCTAAACAAGTCCTGTAAATTTACAAATGGATAAAACAAATGCTATTTAAGAATATGTATTATGTACATGTTTCATGTGAGCTACAGTTATTAGATGATTTTTCTTTCCCCTAGTCAGGAGCTGTTTTACCAGATTTTGATGTATGATTTTGGTAACTTCGGTGTTCTCTGGTTATCGGTAAGTGTATGGGCATTTTGCGCTTGTAAACTGAACATTGTCATTGTATAAAAATTTAAACTTTTCAACTTTTGACAGAAAGTGAGGCACTTCCTATAGAAAAACAGGTTTCTGCCTTTTCTAATTTTTTGTGCAGTAGGGTCACACTAGGCCTTCATAAAAATCATATTAAATATATTTATTATATTAAAAGGAAACTTTTGATTGGTTGAATTAAGTAATTAATATTTGTATTTTGTTTAATTCTATTGTTTTGAGACAGTTCCATTCTGCAACAATTAAAAAAATTTAACTAGAATATCTTTTTATTGGTGGAGTTTATATAATTGTTAGTTACTGCTGAACTGTATTGATTATATAACCTATTTCCAAAAATGTTGGGACACTGTGTAAAATGAAATAAAAACAGAATGCAATGATTTGCAAATCAGGTAAATCCATATTTAATTGAAAATAAACATCAACATATCAAAATTGAAAATATATGCTCATTTTGATTTGATGTCAGCAACAGGTTTTAGAAAGTTGGGACAGGGTAACAAAAACTGGAAAAGTTGTGTAATGTTAAAATAAACAGTTGATGGAACATCATCTAACTAATTAGCTAACTTGGCAACAGGTCAGTTAACATATTTGGGTATAAAAAAAAGAGCATCCTAGAGATCCTAAGATATTTCTTGGCAGTGAAGATGAAGAGGGGTTCACCACTCTGTGAAAGACTACATGGGCAAGTAGTGCAACAATTTTAGAATAATGTTCATTAACACAAAATTGCAAAGAATTTGGGGATTTCATCATCTATGGTACCTAATATAATTAAAATCTGGATATTGGATGGCCATGGCCCTCAGGTAGCACTGCATTAAAAACAGACTTTATTCTGTAGTGGAAATCACTGCATGGGCTCAGGAGAACTTCTGAAAACCGTTGTCTGTGAGCAGTTTGTCATTGTATCCACAAATGCAAAATAAAATTATATTATTCAAAGAGGCCATATATAAGCTAGATGCAGAAATGCTGCTGCCTTCTCTGTGCCAGAGCCTATTTAAGCTAGACTGAGGTGAAGTGGAAAATTGTCCTGTGGTCTGATGAATCAAATTTTGAAATTCTTTTTGAAAATCATGGGTGCTGCACCCTTCAGGTTAAAGAGGAGAAGGGACCATCCAGCTTGTTATCAAGGTCATCACAATGGTCAAAAGCCAACATCTGTGATGGTATGGAAGTGCATAAGTGCACACTGCATAGGTAGCTTGCTCATCTGGGAAGGTGCCATTAATGCTGAATGATATATACAGGTTTTGGAGCAACATATGCTGCCATCAAGATAATGACTCAGGGAAGGTCTTGCATATTTCAGTAAGACAATGACAAACTTCATTCTGCATGTACTAAAACAGCATGGTTCCATAGTAGGAAGTGTCTGGGTGCTAAAACCTCACCCAATGAAAACATTTGGCACATCATGAAATGAAAAATATCGCAGCTGAATTCCTGTATCAGGCAACATGGGACATTTCACTTTCAAAACTCCAGCAACTGGTCTCCTCAGTTCCCCTAAGATTTACAGAGTGTTATTAAAAGGAGAGGTGATGCACCACAGTGGTAAATATGCCTCATCCCATCTTTTTTGAAATGCTGCTGGCATCAAATTTAAAATGAGCACCTATTTTCCAAAAAACAAATATGGGTTTATTGCATTTTGTTTTCATTTACATTTTACACAACATCCCTTTTTTGGAAAGGGGGTTGTATAATATTGATTAAATTTCCTATTACATATATTTACTTGGCTGATGATTTTTTCTAAAGCAACTTACTACCGAGACTGAAACAGGATCCAGTTAAGTTGGGGATAGTTAAGAGCCCAGATTGGTAGTTCAACAGGTTTGATAATGCTAGATGTTGAACTTTCAGGTTCACTACCTACTGAACCTTATGATCAGCAGCCCAAAACACTGAGTCACCATTACCCTATAGGAAGTGCCCATTAAGATGTTCTCTTACTGGAGCAGAACAGTATGGATGCAAGCTGTATTTATTACAGAATCCAGCCCCTCTATATGACTTGGCCATCTTGGCACTGGACTCGGAGGAGAGTGGCTGGACAGAGGAGGATGGGCCTAAAGAAGGACTGGCCCAGTACATAGTCGATTTCTTGAAGACAAAAGCTGAAATGTTGGAAGATTATTTCTCAATGAAGATAGATGAGGTCGGTTGCATTATTTTTGAGTGGATTATTTTCCTGCCCAATATTTTGCAACTTATCTATCAGGTTTTGGTTCTTATCCTTTACATACATAAAATCAATGTACAGTAATGTGCACAATTTCCTGGTCCACTTTTTATGTTTTCTGATCCGTTAAACAGCACCCCTAAAATTCACGCCTTTAGTTTCTCACTCAATTCTGAACTGATTGCCTGTGTGAATGATGCAGATCACCCCTTCTAGTGCACACCGGACATTAACTCCAAGCCTTTTGTAAAGCTTAATGTCCTCATATGATCACATAGGCTGTGCATGTTTCACTTAGAAAAATGTCCTAAATGCTGTTCTTCATTCAGTTTATTTTGCCACCTGTCAAGAGAGCAACTGGATTTCTGATCCCAGCTGTGCCTGTTATCTTTAGTTCATGTGTTCTTTACTCTTCTCATTCATTTCAAAAGCTGGATGACTGAAATTTGACCTTATATTTAAGGTGCTGCTTTTTATCCACAAGATTGGGATTTTCATTTTTTGCACCACATATATGATCGGAGCTATGCTACTTCCTACAGCCACTTTTTCGCATATACTTGTTCATGTTTAGGTTAATTCTGGCATTTCTTTTAAGGTAGTGGTATACCAAAGTAATTACTTAATGTAGCTTGCTTCTTGGACATGTTGAATAAATAAAAATCTTGGAGAAAAAAACGTAAGCTAATTACAATGCAAGCTAACTACTTGCTGGAGATAACCTTGGTAACTTGGGGAACAAAGGCTACAGGTTACACAATCACCAACTGATTAACACATTTCCATTTTAGCAGTGATGCATGGAGAATATTCTAATGTTTTAGTAAGTAACGGTGTCCCAAAAATGTTGGTATGCAAAAGCGCTTCTTATTGTCATGCATGCTGTGTATTCGTTTTTTTGACGACACATGCATACTTGCGTACCACTTATGTGCAGCCCTTCTTATAGCTGTCCTAACTAGCTAGGCTTTTGACATACTTGCTAATGACTTATTTGAAGAGAGTGACAGCATTGTTTTAAAAACATTGATAGACTAAACTTGTGCAGATGTGTTCATGATACTAGCTACTAGAATTGAATAGAATACTAGAATTGAACTAGCTACTAGAATTGAATTGAATTCCTGTTGATTCAGGAATTCAGCCAACCATCTTGTCTGTGGGGAAATGCCAACAACACTATGTGCACGGAAAGAGAGAGTCAGAGAGCAATTAGGGGCTGAGCAAATCAATGTGTGCAGCTCTTCAGTGAGTAAGTTTTTACTTTACTAGTGGCTAGGATTCGGGGCTCCTGCCGCTGCGGCCCAGGTTCGGGTGCCAGGGAAGCCAACCCTGCCACAAGGGAGTACACAGTCTAGTGTGTTTGAGTGCCGGTCCCAAGCCCGGATAAATGGGAGGGTTGCGTCAGGAAGGGCAACCGGTGTAAACACTTAGCCAAATCAGACATGCGGACACAAATGGTTCCGCTGTGGCGATCCCTAACAGGAGTAGCCAAAGGAAATTTATTTATAGGAAGCACTGGTTTGAATTGTTTCATGGTTGTCATATAATATACCTACCAATCACCACCTCATCTCCTCTGTTCCCTTCACCAACATGGCCATTTAAGTCCGCTCCAATCACCACACTTTCTCCCTCAGGTACACTACTTTTGGTAGGTACTAACCACTGCATAATGGAAACACCCTACCATACTTCCCCAACATCCCCCACCCCACAAATGATGTTCGGATCTAGTCATCTAGCCATCACAATTTGGTCCGGCAGTCATTCAGATTCTTACGCTTGCCCATTTTTCCTGCTTCCAACACATCAACTTCAAGAATTGACTTGGTGCTTAATGTATCCCACCCCTTGACAGGTGCTATTGTACCAAGATAATCAATGGTATTTACCTGTCAGTGGTTTTAATGTTATGGTTGATTGGTGTAAGAAGATTAGGTTATAACTGTAGAATTAGGTTATAAATGTATAATTGCAGGTTGGCATACACTATATGGTTTTTTTGGTTTGTTTGAACATGATGTATCTTCATTTGGCCAAGTTTTAAAAAGATATTAAAAAGCACTGAATTTGATTTTAAAAACACTGCAACAACTCGGTGAGTTAACTTTGTTTTAAATCCATTTTCTTGTTATAGGCTTGTAATATGCATTATCACAATATTGGTCCCAACTGCAACTAAAAAGATAGTTAGACTATCTTGTGATTGTGTTGTCATCTTTTTTTTTTTATTTAATTTCATTTTTAGGTAGGTAATTTAACTGGTCTACCACTTCTGCTGGACAACTATAGTCCTGCAATGGAGGGTCTGCCATTGTTCATCCTGCGCTTAGCCACAGAGGTTAGAGTCCTCTACTGGTTAAAACTGACTGATTAAAACATGCTGTGATTAACGCTACAGTACATAGTGTAGCTAACCACTTATTTTTGTAATACAGGTGAACTGGGACAACGAGAAGGACTGTTTCCATGACTTCAGTAAAGAGTGTAGTTACTTCTACTCCATAAGAAAAGAGTACACACTGGAGTCAGAGGCAGGAAAAGACCTTGCAGTAAGCTGACCCTGCATTTCTTTGATTTTAAAAAAGGGCCAATGTCATTTATGCTTTAAGATTCAAGATTCAAGATCCTTTATTTGTCACATGCATAGTCATACAAGTACAACACACAGTGAAATGTGTCCTGAACTGCTCCTTTTGACTGTGCAAATATTATAAACAATAAGCAAACTTTAATTTTAAAAATCTGGAATTTTCTGAAACAAACAAAATAAAGATAGAGATAAAATATGTACCAGCGTACAATATGTATTTAGAGTACAAAACAGGGATCAATGTAAAGTAAACAGTATCGTAGCAGCATGTACAGTGTAACAATGTATGATGTATAATAAATCAGATATGATATGAAAATTCTGAAATATGACAAAGAATATGATATGAGGTCCAGTCCCTTATGGTAATGCTATATTAATGCTATGAGGAGAGTGGGGGCATGTTCTGATTTAGGACTCGGATGGAAAACAGTTTCCTTATTTTAAATTTTTGTAAGCCTATATTTAAACTTTTTTGATGAGTAAGCTTCAGATTAATTTTTTACAACCTGAAAAATGCATGCAAGATTTGCAGTTTAAGATATCCAAAATAAATCCGTATCATCAAAAAATATAGTAAGTTAGAGAGTAGTATAACTATGTGCATGTGGGAGCCTCCTCTTAAAATTTGTAAAGTTGAAGAGGAATGTACAGATGTAAATCTTTATTGCTGATAGTATTTATCGTAGTGATAGCTAATAAATGACAAATAATGTCAGTAAAATGTAACTGTCCTAAATTGAAAATTTTAATGTTATTATATTTCAATTTATTTGTAAGGGCCTTTATGCCATTCCAGTGTTTTATGTCAATCTATGTGCTTAAATCTGTACTCATTTATATGAAGCTTTGGTGAAGAACAACTGATTTAAACTGAATGTTCTTGTAGGAGGCAGAGCTAAGCTGGCAGTGGAAGGTTGAACACATTCTCTTCAAAGCATTGCGTGCTCTCATCCCACCGAAGTACTGTAGTGAAGATGGCAGTGTCCTCCATATAGCCAACCTGCCTGACCTCTACAAAGTGTTTGAGAGATGCTAAAAACACATTGTTGAATTAAATAAATTTAAAATGTCACTTGTGTGTGCTCTAATGTTAGTAAGCAGTCATTAAGCCTGGTTTTGTTTACCCATATTACCTATAGCCATATTCTGTTGTCGTAGTTGATGGGTTTTATGTGGATTTTTGCTTTTGAGGATGAATATTTGTATACAGATGTTTATACTTCAAGAAGTTTTCACTCTATAATGTGTTTAATAAAAATGGATAAAAATATTTATTGGTTTTAAATATTTTCAGTGTTTGTATTACATGTTAAATATGTTGGATGGGTTATTTATTTATCTTGATATACATACATAAAACTGTTCATTTCAGTTCAATTCAGTTAAATTGCATATTTTGTTTAGTGTTTTTAACCATAGACATCTTTACATAAATCCAGAGATGAAGAAACCTTGATAGGAACCAAACAAAGGGAACCCGTTCACTTACGGGTGACATTGGATTGTGAGATCATTACTCTTGTACTGTATACTTTAAAATCAAACACTAAATGTGTTGAAAGGATGTTCAATTGTTGTGAGTAGTAGTCCTGGGATGAGTACAGTACAGTCTTTATGATCATGGCAGCAATTCTGCACAACTCTATAGCGTGCAGGTGAGATTGTGCACTTTAGAAAAGGGAAGGAGTATCCATGTGTTTTCTATTACACAAAACACTTTTGAGGAGGAAATCAGAGAAATTATTTGTCTGTCAGGATTGGGGTATTAATGTGGTTGAATTGATCTCGACGTAATTATCAAGGTGGTCTGACTAAATGAATACCCTGAGTTTTCTGATGTTTTAAATTTTGTCATGAAATGTCATCTCCACAACCATTACCCTTGATTTATGATAAAAAGTCAAATCAAATCAAATGCAGCTGTAAATAAAGCATTTTATCTTATTTTTATGCATTAAATATTCAACCCACTCACACACAATGGCTTTGGTGATACCTTGAATTTTTTCCAGGGATGGAGTGTGTTCAATACCTCAATTAATACTGTGCAAGAATAATACCATAGCTGAAAGTTTTTTAACCAATCTGTAGGCATTCATGCACAGATAGTACATTACAATCAAACACATGTTGGGGTTGATTTCACTCCATGACAGTTGTCTTTCTGACCTTGATCAATAATTCTGTTCATCAGTAGGTTAGTCCATCACCACTTGGATGATGGTTAGTAGCATGCTGGTGGTTATGCACCCATCAGTTTCATCATTTGTGGCTAGATTTCTTTTTCCTACTGTTTTTGCAGTCTTCAAAACCCACACTGCAGAGGCAGTCATGTTTTTCATTATCCATGGTAGCAACCATGCTGTAAAAATTGACCTGAATTCATAAGCCATACATTTTGCTACAATTAAGGCTAAAACTCAATATGTAGGCAAACATTTATACATCATATAAATTATGTATATATAAGTTTATACAAGGAGTCTTGGGAGACGGTATGCTAAAGAAAATGCAAAATTATGACTTCAGAAGAGATGATCTAGCCTCTTATTTCTACGGTGTCTTTTTTTCCCCAATTTTTGGAATAATCTGTCAAGTTGTTTAAAGTTATATTGTAGATCGTGTCAGCTGGTTCATTCATACCTCACATTGCAATTGTCTTTGTTATCAGATGCACAGTTACTGGTAATAGTAGCAGAATTGTGCAGTGAAACATGGTTCTTGGAAAAATTTGTTGCTCTGATGTGAGATTTATGTTGCATAGATGTACTCCATTTCTGCCTGTAGGCCTTTGGCAAAAAGAAATCCATCCTAATATTTCTGGGGGGAAAAGTCCATCATAAATTCTCAGAATATTTATTCTGGGCATCAGTCCATGAAATAGAGCTTGCCAAAAGGTATTAGACCAGACAATGCTTCTTTACAGCTTTCCAACAACATTTTGATAAAAATTATTTCCTGCTATTATAGACAAAAAGGGCAGTTGCATCCTCACGTCATAACCAGAGGCATTCATGTTTTTCAATATTAACATTCAAAACACATCTCATTATATATATATATATATATATATATATATATATATCTATCTCTATCTCTATCTCTATCTCTATCTCTATCTCTATCTCTATCTCTATCTCTATCTCTATCTCTATCTATCTATATCTATATATATCTATCTCTATCTCTATCTCTCTATATATATCTATATATCTAGATAGATAGATAGATAGATATAGATAGATATAGATATAGATATAAAATAATTTAATTTAATTATATATTCATGGTGTAGTGGTTAGCGCGGTCACCTCACAACAACCAGTTCGATCCCCGGATCACCCAGGGTGCCTTTCTGTGTGGAGTTTGCGTGTTCATTCCCTGCGCATGCGTCGGTTTCCTCCGGAGACTCCGGTTTCCTCCCACAATCCAAAAACATGTGAATTAGGTTAATTGGCTACTCTAAATTGCCCATAGGTGTGATTGTGAGTGTTCCTACACACTAGCACAGTTAGTGTAGCGTGGTGCCGGTACCAAGCCCGGCTAAATTGGGAGGGTTGCTGGTAACAATTGTATGCTCATTTACGCCCCCTAAAAATCTTTTCTGTTTTGTTTAGCTTGATGGCATTCCTCCCAATTGGACTGGATGCATTTCTCTGTAAATTGGCAGACAAAAATGTTTCTGTAGACTTCTAAATTTATTTTGCTACAATCATCATGAGCCCATTCCATAAGCAGCCATGCAAACACATGCCATGAAACTGCTTCCTTGTTCCAGACATTCAAAATTGTTCTACTGGCTATGTCCAATGTTTGTGTTGTGTTTGTGTTGGCTTTTCCGCTTTTCTCAGCCTTAAATGGTTCAAGTTGGATTATTCTTTTTAACAATAAATGCAGTCTTTACAGGGAAAACCCAGAACTCAAACCAAGAGTAGACATAGGACTGTTAATTGCTTAAATAATCAATCTGACAGGGCAATTGTCAAGAAGCAATCATGTGTTCCAATATTTCTGATGACCCGATAAATAGGTGTGTTCAAAGTAAAGGTGCCAATCTTTATGTAAATATCAGGAAACTCTGATCAATAGACTCATTCATCTTTTGATCACAAACCCAAATATTTTCAGTGTATAGCAAAAACAAAAGAATTGGCCTTGCCATTCCAATACTTTTAGAAAGAACTGCATGGTTGGCATCACATCATGTGAAGATAAATTAATCCAAAATCATTTCAATCCCACCAAAAGTAAATTAAACAGTACAACATTGCTATATCCCTGGAATACTAATTTCGATATATCAAAACCTGCAGAAATGGATATTCTCATTGAACTCCATAATAATCTGAATGAAACCCTACATAATATTTCTACATACACTCAATTGCCTCTTTAGTATTAACACCTGTATACCTACCCAGTATTAGTATGATGATGCTAATACAGTCGCCAGTGAGTGTAGTCAGTAATTTCTCATTACTTTAAATATTTATCATGGAGAATTTGAAGTATGAAATGCTTTCAGCACTGTTAGTTCAAATTAAAACTCTAATATCTCTAAATAATTTACACTTTTATTTTAAATATTTTTGAAACCTCATTGAAACCATAGTAGAGTATTGGTTAATTCCATCACATCAGGCTGAATCACTATATTAAATAATTTTTTTCCGTATTAATACCATTACATTTCTTTATAATGCAAACCCTCAGTTCCCATGTGAACAAAGGCACATTGTTGCAAACATTTATCAATGTGTACAGTTGTCTGAAATTAAATTAAAATACACTTTTACACTCATTCATGTGGCCTATTGCTAAAGTAGAAGACATTAAGAGGAATCAAGCACCCAACTCACACAGTATAACCCATGTGAAAACCATGATATACAAAGCTTTCAAAACATAACACCAGCAAAAAAAGCCCTCTGTTCAGGGGGCAAGGGGGGGGGGGGGGATCAATTACTCTGTTCCAGGCAAACTGAGGATTATCTTTAACTTTGGTGAAAAAATGTGAAGTACTTCCTGTTGCCACCAAGTGTTTCTTTTTGGTTTCCCATATATGTGAGGTGTTGGATGGCAAAAGCAGCATTTGCAGTGTGTGGCAGGAAACTCTGAAATATTTAAGGGCTGTCAAGAATGCAAAGTGTCCAAGGCTAATCTGATCATTGCTGAGAGAGGAGAGCATTGCGATTTGCTTTCATCTTTTCCAGGCGCTTCACTAAGTGGTTGTTGGTCATCTCCATTTCCTCAATTTTGTCCTGTGCACCGCGCAGCTGCAGAATAGTTAAAAAAAACAAAACAAACAAACAAACAAAAGCATTTAGCAGTGTATGTTTGTGCAGCTCTCTATTTTGCAATGATACTTTAGTAATTAATCATTTTAGCAGTAGTCCACTTCTCATGCACCAGGTAGAAATTTTACCTTTCACTGACAGATGGCTAACAAAACAGACAGAAGTTCAGACAGTTTTGCGGTAATTTAGATGATGAAATCCATTTTTACTTTACATCACTGTTTTTAGTGCAACAGCATTTTCACTTTATAAATGTATTGGGCCCAGTTGTGGGGGACTATAGAGGTGTTGTCTCTGAACACCTCCAAACATGATATGAGTGACTGGATCATCCATTCAGGACTGCATTTATTGCTGTGCACTAGGATGATCTAATCACCCAAAATAGAAGTCTGGTCTAGTTTAAGATTATAGTAGCCAAAAGTACCTTAAAATAACTTAAAAGGTGTAGGTAGTCTATATCTACATGGCTTCTAACAAACAAACTGCCATTCTCCACAAGAGCTGTTTTGCCTCACTGCAGAACATGGATGCAGCATACGTGTCCTTGATAAAAAAAATGTTATACATGTGTGATGGAAAGCAGACACAGCCAGTATTGGCAGCTTCTGTGATTCTGTCTTTAAGATCTTAAAAACCTAAATTCTGCTTTTTTTAATTATAGCGCTTACAAAAAACTATAAGAACAATTGGCTTCTTATTATAGTGCTTGCAAAGGAAAGTTTGGGTAATTCTGTGCCCAGGATGATAGTCTCAGCTTCCTGTTCTTAGCTGACAGGAGTGGAACCTGATGTGGTCTTCTGCTGTTGCAGCCCATCCACCTCAATGGATCAATGTTCAATGTTTTGTGCATTCTGAAATGCTTTTCTGCTCACCACAGTTGTAAAGAGTGATGTGAATTACTATATCCTTACTATCAGCATGAACCAATCTGGTCATTTTCCTCTGACCTCTCATATCTGCAAGGTGTGTCAACCCTCAGAACTATCGTTCACTCTGTTTTTTTGTTTTTCGCACCATTCTGTATGAACTCAAAAAAAAAAGAAAAAAAAAGAAAAACAAATAGACCAGACTGTTGTGCGTAAAAATCCCAGGAGATCAGCAATTTCTGAAATACTCAAACCAACCCATCCGATAGCAACAACCATACCACAATCAAAGTCACATAGATCAAATTTATTGCCAGTACTGATGTTTTATACGAACATTACCCAAGGGTCTTGAACTGCTTGTTTTTTTTGCAATGTGCTGCTGCCAAATGATTGGCTGATTGCATGAATGTGCAGGTGTACAGGTGTTAATAATGCAGTGGATGGTGAGTGTATTTTCATCATTTACTTGCATCCTTACCTCCCTCTGAAGTTTTCTTTTCTCTGCCTTTAGCTCATCTTCAATTTTCTCAAAGTTATCAGCTGCTGCTTTGTATCTCAACACCTGCCCTTCAAGTCTGTTTATCTACAGTGGGAAAAGTGCACAGTATAAGAACAATCTGTAATTACTTAAACATAATTTAACCATCATTAAAAAAAATAGTCAATATCTTTTTTCAACTTAAAATCAGTTTATTTATATAAAGACAGCTACCCTACAAGGCAAGAAAATTCAAATATCATTGACCAGAGTGTTTTAGTGACTAGACATATTTTCACCTAAAAAAATATGCTTCATTGAAAAAAGCTTAAGCTCTGCATCTTTAGTTGCATGTTTTATAAATTGCATTTGTATATGTATGTATAAGAAATGTTTAGTCATATATTGCTATGAAGGTATTCACAAAATGTATGTTTTTTTCAAAATGTATATTAAATGGTTTTCTTTTTAGCCAGAACACATTCCCAATTAAACTTCAATTATAATTAAAATGTTATAAACTTACATTTTGTTCCATTGTACCCATTTCTTGTTCTGCCTTTGAAAGCTTGAATTTATATTCACTAATTTGCCGGTTGGCATCTCCTACAAAGAATATAAAACAAAGGTTTGAATCAGGAAAAAAAATTTTCTTTCCCCTTTTTACTTATACAACGCAGTGAAATTCTTTTCTCTTTTTTTGGATTTCCCCCCAATTTTCCCATTAATTTATGGCCATGGCCGATTCCCATCCTGCAGTTATCTCCCCATCACAGGACAGCAACCAACCAGCTTCCACATGAAGCCAGCTAAGCACATCTTTTGGAACTGCTGCTCATGCAATGTCAGGGGGCGGCAAAGCACTCAGAGTAAAGTGCTATTTGCCCACATCCACATGCATGAGCTCACAGACACCCATGATTGTCTTATGTTGCTGTAATTAACAGGAGAGAGAGCGCATGACCAATTTTGCTCTCTTGGACTCCCAGCCAAGGATGGCTGTGGCATTGTCTGGATTCGAACTCAGGACAACCAGCCAAATGCTTTTCTGTAGTGCTCTCTTCAGCAGAGAGAATTAAGATCCTTGCTTACGTGCCCAACGGAAGCAACTGGGTTTGAACTGCAGACATACAGACTTGTGCTGTCAACCATGAATATAGAACCATAAATTAACATGAAATACCTCATTGAAATTATGTTTGAAAGCTTTCTGTGGTATGCTGTTTATATCTGCTATGCTGTTTTAGAGCACATTTCACAGACCTCTGACTTACGTTCATAATTAGTGAAAAATTTGTCGAAACTAAACTTGCTCTGGTCTGCAGAACCCAGAACCACATAATGATCAGATTTTCTATCCAGTCTACCAAGTGCAGTGCATGACAGCCAAAAAAACAGAAGATCAGTACAGTATAATATATATATATATATATATACACTACCGGTCAAAAGATTGGGGTCACCTACTATTTTTCATAGGTTTTTCTTTATTTTTTTTGCTTTCTACATTGTAAAACATTACTG
>JAQQZR010000038.1:20753413-20763568 GCA_030068235.1 Notoglanidium macrostoma | reverse complement strand
TGATCCAATAATTTACAAGTACCCAGTCAACTCTTTTCAAGGTCTTCCATTGAATATATAAAGATCATATTTTCATTTTCAGCGATCAAATGCCCTAAATGTTTGACCTACACTGACTTAGTTACTTCTGGACACAACAAAGGTACAGTGAAAGTTTGTGAACACTTTAGAATTTTGTACATTTCTGCATCAATATGACCTAAAACACCACCAGATTTTCAAACTAGTCCTAAAAGTAGATATTGAGAGCCCACTAAAATGAATAAGACAAAAATATTATACCTGGTCATTTATTTATGGAGGAAAATCCAATATTACATACCTGTGAGTGGCAAAAGTATGTAAAACTTTGGGATTAGCAGTTAATTTGAAGGTGAAATTAGAGTCAGGTGTTGAGTGGGCACCCTGTTTTATTTAAAGAATATGGATCGATTAAAGTCTGACCTTCACAACACATGTTTGTGAAGTGTATCATGGCACAAACATATGAGATTTCTGAGGACAGCAGAAAAAGAGTTGTTGATGCTTATCAGGCTGGAAAAAGTTATAGATCAAGCTGTAAGTGTTTGGAATCCACTAATCCACAGTCAGACAGATAGAGGAAATTCATTGTTATCATTGTCTCCGGGAGTGGTCGATTAACAAAGATCACTCCAAGAGCAAGGTGTGTAATAGTCTTTCAGGTCTCAAAATAACCCAGGATAATTTCTAAGCAATTAAAGGCCTCGCTTACATTGGCTATTGTTAATGTTCATGAGTCCATCAGCAGGAGAACACTGAACAACAATGGTGTGTATGGCAGGGTTGCAAGGAGAAAGCCAACTGTTCTCCAAATGCAGAAAGACAATGACTTTAAGCACAGAAGTCATTCTACCAAGAACGGTTAAAGAAGAATAAAGCTAATGTTTTGGAATGGCCAAGTCAAAGTCCTGACCTTAATCCAACAGAAACATTGTCCGAGCAGTTCATGTGAAGAAACCTACCAGCGTCCCAGAGTAAATGTTGTTTTGTAAGGAGGAATAGGCTTAAAGTTTCTCCAATCCATTGTGCAGGCCTGATCAATAATTACCAGAATCATTTACAATACCTTGAAAAAGCTTTCATACCCCTTGAACTTTTCCACATTTAGTCATGCTACAACCACAAACTTAAATTAATTTTTGGGGATTTTATGTGATAGACCAATGTGAAGTGGAAAGATGGTTTTCAATGGTTTTCAAATTTTTTTACAAATAAAAATCTGAAAAGTGTGGCGTGCATTTGTATTCAGCCCCCCTGAGTCAATACTTAGTAGAACCACCTTTCGCTGCAGTTACAGCTGCAAATCTTTCGGGGTATGTCTCTACCAGCTTTGCACATCTAGAGACTGAAATTTTCACCCATTCTTCTTTCCAAAATAGCTCAAGCTCAGTCTGATTGGATGGAGAGCATCTGTGAACAGCAATTTTCAAGTCTTGCCACAGATTTTCACTGGGTTTTAGGACAGGACTTTCTAACACATGAATATTCTTTGATCTAAACCATTCCATTGTAGTTCTGGATGTATGTTTAGGGTCATTTTCCTGCTGGATGGTGAACCTCTGCCCCAGTCTCAAGTCCTTCACAGCCTCTAACAGGTTTTCTTCCAGGATTGCCCTGTATTTCTTCCAGGATTGCCCTGCCCCTTGTATTTAGATTGCCATTCATCTTCCCATCAACTCTGACCAGCTTCCCTGTCCCTGCTGAAGAAAAGCATCCCCACAGCATGATGCTGCCACCACCATGTGTTAGTTTTCCTCCACACATAGTGTTTTTCATTTAGGCCAAAAATTTAGCTTTGGTCTCATCTGTCCAGAGCACCTTCGTCCACACATTTCTATGTCCCCTTGTGGCAAACTGCAAATGGGACTTCTTCTTACTTTCTTTCAACAATGGTTTTCTTCTTGCCACTCTTCCATAAAGGCCAGATTTGTGGAGTACACGACTAATAGTTGTCCTGTGGACAGATTCTCCCACCTGAGCTGTGGATCTCTGCCACTCCTCCAGAGTTACCATGGGCTTCTTAGATGCTTCTCTGATTACTGCTCTCCTCGCCCGGCTTGTCAGTTTAGGTGAACGGCCATGTCTTGGTAGGTTTGCAGCCATACACTTTCCATTATTGAATGATTGATTGAACAGTGCACGGTGAGATGTAAAGGCTTGGGATATTTTTTTTTTAATCTAACCCTGCTTTAAACTTCTCCACATCTTTATCCATGACCTGTCTGGTGTGTTCCTTGGTCTTCATGATGGTGTTTGTTCACTAATGTTCTCTAACAAACCTCTGAGGCCTTCACATAGCAGTTGTATTTATACTAATAATAGACTCCACCTGTGTGTAATTTATTTACTAATTAGGTGACATCTGAAGGCAATTGGTTGCACTGGATTTTATTTAGGGGTATCAGAGTACAAGGGGCTGAATACAAATGCATGCCACACTTCGGATTTTTATTTGTAAAATTTTTTTTACCATGTATCATTTTCTTTCCACTTAAGGATTATGTGCTACTTTGTGTTGGTCTATCACATAAAATCCCAATAAAATATATTAAAATTTGTGTTCGTAACGTGACTAAATGTGAAAAAGTTCAAGGGCTATGAATACTTTTTCAAGGCACTGTAGTTGCAGTTATTGCTGCACACAAGAGACTGAAACCAAAGGTTCACATACTTGATACATAATACACATACTGTATGTAATATTGGATCATTTTTCCCAAGAAATAAATGATAATGTATACTATTTTTCTCTTATTTATTTAACAATAACTTTTCTTTGTCTACTTTTGGGCTTGTGTGAAAATCTGATGTAATTTTAGATCATATTTATGCAGAAATTTAGAAGGGCTCACAAACATTCAATAAGTACCATATGTACTCTTGGCAATCTGGAAAGCTCTGAAGTAGGTTCTGTTGTCAGTGTACTAGGTGACAGGTCTTTGGTTTAGGGTCAGTTCAGAATCAACATCCATCTTGATTGAGAAACTCAAGACAAACTAAAATAATCATTATGCTACCAGTATCTTTGGCAATGTAGTATTGCATAGATCCCTGCATTCAGTAACTCATGTTCACACCAATAAATCAAATTATTTGCCTTTTCCTAATGAAAAAATTAACAGACCTTTTAAAAAACTTTTAGATGTATTTATTAAACTTTCTAGACTACAGATTTTTAAAGGTCTTAAATTGCTTAAAAAAACACAAAAAACTCTCAATAGCTTAGCAAGTGTTAACTTACTCTGCATTTCAATTAAGTTCAAGTCAGTGCCGTTTTCTAGTCGTTCTCCATCGGAGTAAACACTTTCCATCTTAGAATGTTTCTGTCTCTCCTCCTGCAGCTGCATTTTTAGTTTCCTGATCTGTGAGTTGCAAAAACAGAACAACAAATACCCTCTTCCAGGCAAATGTTTGCTTATGCTGATTAACGTAGTAATAATATGTATTGGGCTGCAAAGAGACAGCAGTAATTAATTCATTCTTTTATAGGTTCTTTGCATATGACGTGCTTTCAAGATGGAGGGCAGGCAACTGGAGGCAGGTTCTGGGGCAAGTTGGTCATGACCACTACCTTGCAGCAATGCCTATTACTCTGCAATTGCGCCGTTTACGGCTCTTCTAACCAATATCGGAAAAAATCAAGGGCTACTTTTGAGTTCCAGTAGTGGTACACAAACGGGACAAGTTTAAAATTTTTTTAAAGAACTCGAAGGTTTTTGATCCATGTCTGCCACCATTTCTCTGTCCCAAGTCTGCTGGAGCAGAGTCCGACAATGCTCAATTATGCAGTGACCACTCCAAGAAAGGTACAGCTAAAGTCATTTTGCTACCTACATAGTTAAATAAAACAGAAAAAAAAACACAGTCCAGATGGTGATTTCACAAGAAACATAGCTATCTACATCTGCAATATTATCTTGTGGTGTTTGTTCAGCAACTCATGTTCGCAATTTTAGATAGTTAGCTACTCTGCTTAGTTAGCTAGCAAATTATGTTATGTTATGGCTAAGTTAGTTAGCCATAATTTGTTTAATATATAAATTCTTCACTTTCCTGCCTTCCATCTGAAATTCACACATGATCACAGTCTGCAAACAAGTTACTGTCAATCCTTCTATTAAACAATTAAGATATAATAGTATTCATACTTGAGATAACAGTTCATCCTTTTCTTCAGCAAGCTTTTGTAGTCGAACATCTGTTGTGGAAAAAGAAAAGTGTTTACAACTATATAGTGTACTATATAGCTTATAACTATAGTATTTGTGTCACTTGTCAATGTGTTTATTGTCTCCTGAACCACAATACTTACATGAATTTCTAATTCTAAAATGTTCTTTAAACAAGATAATAAAATAATTTTAAAACACCTTGCTTAATTAACAAACTTGATTCTTTATTATACTGCCTTTATATACACCTATGTAATATATTCAATCTCAAAGGATTTATTTATTGGCTAAATCTGTTTTCATACCCAGAGGTCCATCTCCAGCTGACTCCGGCACTTGAGCAGTTTCCTGGGTGACGAGAGTAATCACTGAGGTGGGGGATTCATGACTGACATCCCCATTGGGAATGCCCTCAGGAATGATAACTAGGCCATGTTTCTGTGGGGACCAGGGCAATAAAGTGATTTAATGCTTTCCAAACACAGAATATATGCCACACGAAAGATCATGTATCATCAAAGGGAGCATCATTATGCTACAAGCCTTTTGGGAAATACAAGATCCCATGTTTTAAAAACATAACACATAATAAGCCCCTGTTTATACCACCAAATGTATCAGCTTTATTTATTTTTGCAAATAGCATACTAATAATATGAACACATTTACTCTGGTGTTTTTTCAACCTAACCTCTATACCTGTATCTACCACATCTGCATCTGGAGGCACACTGTTCACTGTTTACTCAGGTTGTCTTTATTCTTATATTAAATTTTGCTTGAAGATCTGTGACAATTATCATTTCTTCTATTGAAGGAAAATAGTTATTCAAAATCAACTGACCCTGTGTGAAAAAATAACGGCCACTTACTTATTCAAACAGTTAACCAAATTTAATTGACAGTTAAGTTCAACTAAACTAAACACCATCAGGACTGATTACTGCCAGCTCTGTTAAATCTAAATAAATGTTAAATAAATAGAACCTTTCCTGTGACATGAAGTAGGATAAAAGGTCTCAACAAGCAGCACTCCTTGCTGTGATCAAAAGAACTTCCAAAACATGATAAAGATAATAAAAGCATTTTTTTTAAGTACATTTACATACTTCTTAGGTTTTAGAAATATTCATTGTATTATATACAATATTTAATTTAAAATGAATTAAATGGACTACTGAATGATGTAAAGTGAACATGTTTTCAGATATTCTTGCAAAAGTTATTAAAAATAAAAAAATAAATAAAATGTCTATAAATTCAGAACGCATGTTAAGCAATCCAGTGAACTTTCTATATACATCTGTGATCATATTGTGTTGAGACAGAGATCTGGGTAAGGGTGCAAAATAATTTCTGAAGCTTTGAATGTTTCCAGGAACACAATGCTCTCCATCGTTGTAAAATGTAAGTTTTGATCCACCAGGACAATGCATGGCTAAACTCAGTAACCAGACTAGAAATTCCTTTGTCAGGGAGGTAACCAAAAACCCGATAAACACTCAGTGCTTCAGAAGTCCTTTGCAGAGATATGAGAGAACCTACCAGGAGGACAGCAACATCAGAAAAACTCAATTAATCAAGCCATGGAGCCACTCCTGAATAAAAGGTATATGGATGGCATTTAAAAGACTTTGATGGCATGAGGAAAAATATTCTCCAGGCTGATGAGACAAAAGTTTAACTCTTTAGGCTAAACTCCAAGCTTTATATATGGTAAAACCTGGTATATTTCATTAACTGGTAATAGCATCCCTATAGTGAAGTGGGTGGTGTCAGCCTCATGGTATGGAGATGCATCTCAGTTGCAGAGACAGGAAGACTGGTCAGAATTGAGGGAAGGATGAATGCTCCCTCAGACTACACAGTACACAACCTTCCAGAGCCTTGATGAGTTCGAATAAAATAAATTACATATATAAATTATAAAGGGGGAAGGAGAAATCAAAAGAAGCTTTTACTTTTTAATTAATTTGCAAACATTTCTAAAAAGTTATTTTCATTGTGTCATTATGGGTTACTGTGTGCAGATTAATGGCCAAATAATCAATTGAATCAATTTAAAATTATTACACATTAACTATAATTCAACAGTATAGTCATGTTGAATTATAGTTGAAACATTGAGTTATGTGGGGGAACATTTATAATGTACAAAACCCATAATTAAAAATCCTTTGTCCTTTGCTACATTTCTTTGTCCTCAGCACTGACATACCTCCACTGTTTTGGATTTCCCCTTGAGGTCAGCCAACTCCTCTTTGAGCTCATCCCTCTCATTCCTAATGCAATCAAGGTACTCTTTCTGTCTCTCTAAGGCCTGGCCAACAGCAGGGCAGGGAAGAGAGAACAGCCATGAGGAGAACAAAAGGAGAAGGACAGGCCACATTGATGGCCACATTGATGATAGACAAGACATAATGGTCAACATGCACTGCCTTAGTTAACGGACTTAGAGACATAGTTGGGGAGCAGTTGTGGGTTAGGTGCCTTACTATGGCCTTCAGTACTATGGCACTTCAGCCATGGATGCAGAGGGAAGGGAAAGCACTGTTCATTCACTCCTCCCACCCACACATTCTTCCCGCAGGTCCAGGGAAATGAACCGGCAACATTTCGATCTCAAACCTGTTTCTCTAACCTTTAGTCCACGGCCGAGCTCAAATAGTTAAATAGTTAAATAGTCAAATAGTTAACAGGCAAAATCTACATAGCAGCAAGCATAAAAAATCGTCATGAACAAAATGTTGGCACATGCTTATTCAGATAACATTCCAGCTACAACAATCAGCCATAACAATAAAACCAGTGACGGGTAATTGAATAGCACTGATTACACATTAGACAGCAAGTAAACAGTCAGTTCTTAAGAAAAATGTGTTGAAAGGAGGAAAAACAGGGAAGGAATAGAATTTGAGTGACTTTGACAAGGGCCAAATTTGATGGCTTGATAACTGGGTCAGTGCATTTACAAAATGGTAGGTCTTTTGGAGTATTCCTGGTATGGTGTTTGTGCCTACCAAAAGTGGTCCAAGGAAGAACCAGAAACAGGGTCGTAGATGCCCAAGGTGCATGGGGAGCGAAAGCTACTCCACCTGGTCTGATCCCACAGAAGAGTACTGTAGCACAACTTGCTGAAAAAGTTAATGCTTGCTATGACAGAATGGTGTTAGAACATAGTGTATCGCATCTCACTGTGTATAGGGCTACATAGTCATCGACCAGCCAGAGGCCCATGCTGACCCCTGTCCACTGACAAAAGGAGCATGAGCATCAGAACTGGACCAAGGAGCAATGGAAGAAGGTGGCCTGGTCTGATGAATCACATTTTCTTTTATATTATGTGGAAGGCCTGTGCACATGCATCATTTACCTGGGGAACACCAGTATGACACTATGAGAAGTAGGCAAGGCAGTGTGATCTGGGCAATGTTCATCTAGGAAACCTTGGGTCCTGGCATTCATGAGGATGCTAGATATCTACCACCTACCTAAACATTTTGCAGTTGAAGTAAACCCATTCATGGTAACAGTATTTCCTAAGGGCAGTGGCCTCTTTCAGCAGGATAATGCTCCATGCCACACTGCAAAAATTGTTCAGGAATGGTTTGAGGAACATGGCAAAGAGTTCAAGGTGTTGACTTCGCCTCCAAATTCCCCAGATCTCAATCTGATCAAGCATCTGTGGGATGTGCTGGACAAACAAGTATGATCCATTGAGGCCACACCTTGCAACTTACAGGACTTAAAGGAGCTATTGTTAATGTCTTGGTTTCAGATACAACAGCACAAGTCTTGTGGAGTCTATGCCTCAAAAGGTCAGAGCTGTTTTGGTAGTATAAATTAGCTAGGTGATTGTAATGTTATGGCTGATAGGTGTAAATCAGCTAAAAGCAGAGGGGTAGAAAAGCTGAGGTTAAAGAGAACCATATAAATGTTTTAAATCCACTCTGTTCACTTTTATTCATTTATGTGTGCTGGTCTGAAAAAACCCAGCAGATGTCAACTGTAGCTGAATTAGTGCAATAATAGGCAGGCAGTGAAAGAATCTGGCCAAGAATCTATTTTTGTGTTGAATATATACTTTGCCACAAGTATGATTTTCGCACACAGTGAATGTAACACTTTGATGAAGTTGTTGGATCACTAGTGTCATGGGAAAGTACCCTGTCCTTCAATTCTAGGTTTTAATTTATCAGGGCCTAAATAACATTTGTGTGGTCCTCATAAATGTCTACACACAAACAAATAACCACAAAAGTAAATCAACATTCAGGAACCAGGTGGGAAACTAAGTACACCCTAAAATTCAGTAAAATGTAGAACCACTTTACTATAACAAGTAACAATAACTTGAAGAAACTTTCTCAGTAGGAGTTTGTCAGTCTCTCACATAATTTTGCTTCAGTACATTTATGTTTGATGCATTCCTTTATGCACTGCTCACTGAAGATCTTGCCACAGCACCTTGATGGGGTTGAGGTCTGGACCTGAATCTGGAGACCATTCCAACACCTCGATTTTTTCTTCTTTAGCTATTCAAATGTCCATTTGCTGAGACCATTTTCCTGTTGCATGACCCAATTTCAGATGGCATCACATTTGTCTCAAGAATATTCTGGAACAAGTGGAGTTCTTCATTATCTTAATGATGGCAAGTTTTCCCCAATCCTGTGGATGCAAAACAAGCCCAAATCGTTACACCTCAACCAACATGCTTGACAGTTGGTAGGTGTTTGTGATGATATGCTGGGTTTGGTTTTCATCTTTCATCCTTCATCCTTGCCACCACTCATTGAAACAATTATTAGAAAAATCCTGTCCTTAACACAGTTTTCCCAGCTCTGTCCTCCAATCACAAACCGGCACTCAACCATGCCCTCACCTCCACACTCTCCATTTGTCAACAATCCTTCTCAGTGTTGTGTTGAATGGTGAATTTCAAATTGTTTGGAGATGATCTTATAACCCTTGATGAGCAGCAACAACTAAGGTCATGGCTGATGTTCTTTCTTCTTGGCTTGATGTAGACATACGCCTAGGGACTCTTAACTATTATGTGACAATAAGCATACCTAACAACCCATGCTTCTCTTTCCCCATCTCTCTCGCTCTCTGTATCTGTGTTGAGTCTGGTCCCTCTCAAGGTTTGTTCATATCGTATCAGGGAGATTTTCTTTGCCACCACCACCACAGCCTTGCTCATATATATTACATTTTTTTTTTTTTTTGGTGTGTATATTTTGGTGAATTATATTGCTCCAGACCACCAAAGTGCCAAAAGTTCTGCTTTTATATGAATAACTAATTTTGTGCATTTCATTGGTAACACCTCTCTGATGAGAAATTACAGAAATTGCTCTCTTAATGATTGTGGAACTTAGGGTTAGGGTTAGAAAAAAAGGTGCACTTACTTTTTTGCATTTGTTTTCTTGGTTTTTCATTTTTGGAGACATATTGAAAACTGTTGGTTTTCTGTTATTGACATCTGAGCTTATTTGTTTGTTTATAGAAATTGGTGAGGACCACACAATTGTTTTTTTTATTATTATTATTAGGCCTTAAACAACTAAGAATTGAAGGAGGGTGTACCTTATTTTTCCCATGACTGTGTTGGTCATAGAGAAAGATATGGCAGATCAATTAAGTTAATCATGTACCAAAATGTTCATGATGCTCCTACACTGTAGACTGAAATGGAATCTGTAAATCTTTCTACTTTTGTGGAAAACCTGACCATTTTTTAATCTTAAAACCTTACTTGAATGAGGTGTGTGCAAAAGAGGAGCATATTTCAGTGCATTTTTCAGAATTACATTATGGTGAAGGATTTAATATCATACCTCCCTTAATTTGTTAATAACACTGCACAACACTTGTTTTGAAAAGTCTTGCTTCCTGAAAAGTTTTTGCTGATTGTGACAGGTACCTATTGGGTATGCACAAATATAGTTTTGGTTTT
>JAQQZR010000038.1:20729160-20739249 GCA_030068235.1 Notoglanidium macrostoma | reverse complement strand
CACTGTCTGGTATGGAAACTGCACCGTATCGGACCGCAAGACCCTACAGTGGATAGTGAGAACAGCTGAGAAGATCAGAGTCTCTCTTCCCTCCATCATTGACATTCTCCACACACGCTGCATCCGCAAAGCCACCAGCATTGTGGACGATCCTACACACCCCTCACACACACACTTCACCATCCTGCTATCTGGCAAGAGATACCGAAGCATTCGGGCCCTCACTGGGCCACACACACACACGCATTCACACAAATGTACACTCATCTATCTCTAAAATTCTGCACATTTTGCACCTTAAAAATTTTTTACCTCTACCATTTTGCACACTACATTTGGAATAGCACTGTACTGTCTTGTCTTGTGATGTCTGCACTGTCTCGTGGCAGTGTTTTTGTCTGTCTCGTTATGTCTGCACTGTTTGCACACTTTGCACTTTATGTTGTTTTTGCCATGTTTGCGCACATGCACTTTGTTGTCTTCTGTTGCACACGTGCACCTTTTGTACTTCTGTTGTCTTATATGTAGCACCTTGGTCCTAGAGAAACGTTGTCTCGCTTCACTGTACAATGTACCACATGTATAGGTTGAAATGACAATAAAATCCACTTTACTTGACTTGATACAAGGACTTTCAAAACAATCCTTTTTCTTGCTTCACAGCTGGTTTGCCAAACAATTGTATGTTTTCTCAGGGGAGTGAGATATGGGATGGAGGTGGGGGGACAGGACTATGGAGAAAAAGAACACGAAAAGTTCAGCATTAAACAAAGAGGTTAAAGTTAAAGGACCAAAGAAAGCTATGAGGTTTGGAGAAGAAATTTGGGGAGACTGGTGGAAACTAACAATGTAACTTCAAGGAGGATAGAGCTTCGGGTCATTAAATCCTCTAAAATTGTCTGAAATGCTGAAAAAAAATAACTGGGTGATGTCCTCCATGCAAAGATTTTGTCTGATGGCAAACTACGTGGCATGGTCTGACTTGCTGAAAGATGGTTGAGAGAGTTCTTTGTAGCCTGATTTAAACTGAGTGTAACAATGGTCGTGTTTTCTCCCCTCTTGTTGGGCATGTGACATGTTGGTGAAAGTTCAGCATGACCTGTCTGAGATCAGCTTTGTTACAATTCCCTGCCATGATAAACACTGCATCCAGGTGCTTGTTTAAATGTTCACTAAGCACACTGGAGTTTAGACAAACCACTGTCCAAATTTGCCTGAGAGTTAATAAAGCAGAAAGTTCATGCAGCAGGTAATGAGGGCAGCAGATGAGTGCCAGGTGTTCCAGGTCAACAAAGTAGAAGCGTGAGAGGATCAAGATATTCCTGGGGTCACACCATTTATTGTTGGTCATAAAACAGACACCTCCACCTTTTACTTTACCAGACTCAACTGTTCTGTCCATAAGAAAAATTGAGAACTGCTCAGATGGAGTTACTGCTCGGTCTGGTATTACATGTGAAAGCAACGTTTCAGTCAAATAGAGAACATTACAGTCTCTGATGTCCTGTTAGAATCTAATCCTGGCTCGGAGATCACCCACCTTGTTTTCGAGGGACTGGACATTTGCGAGCAGAATACTGGGCAGTGGAGGATGGGGTGGTTTATTCCCTAGTCTGCTGCACATGCCAGCTCATTTTCCGCGACGTTTCTTTCTTTGTCGCCGTGGTTTAGCTCCTATAGTGCCTTTGTTATTGTTTCCCTCATCACAAAACAAAAAGACTAAAATGCAACTACAATTTTCACTAAGTGAGTAAGACTAACACTAAATTTAAAATTCTTGTCAAATCTAACACTGTATCTCAATACTTTGGCCATTCCATCACATTGGTAGAGGCTTACCTAAGTTCCAGGACTTTTGGTCCAATCTGGGCTTCTGATTCTTATTGCTGAGGAGTGGTTTTCATCTTGTGATATGAACTCTATATTTCTATACAAGTCTTCTTTGAATGGGGTATTGTGATCCTTCACCCATGCCCTGTGGAAGTTGTTGGCAATGTCACTGACTGGTAGTTTTGGGTTTTTCTTCACAGCTGTTCGTCAACATCTGCTGTTATTTTTCTTAGCTGATTTGATCCATGTCTGGTTGGTAGTACACGAGTAGTTTCTTTCTTTTTTCTGGGCATTCCAAATTGTTGTATTGGCTATACCAAATGCGATTTTCCTTCTTTTCTCAGCATTAAAATAGCTTGTTTTTCTACTGTAGACATCTTTTTGGTCTTCATTGGGTTATCCTTTTTAGTATAAATAAATAAATGCAGTCTTCATAGACAAAACCCAGGGTAGATATTTAGCACTATTAATTGTTTAAAGAAGCAATCTAACAGGGCACACCTGGGGTACAAGAAATACACAATTCACACGATCCAATCATTTTATGAACACTTGAAAAATGGGTAGGTTCAAACAAAAGCTGCCATTTTCTAAGATATTTAACACATCTAGATGCAATATCAAGAAATCAAATCTGAGGTTCATCTCATACTGATCATTTGACCTCAAATCAAAATGTCTTCAGTGTACAGCAAAAATAAAAGAATTGGCATGCTTTCAGAGGTGACGCAGCATGCTATATCTCATCTTGAGCAGAATCATGGTCCCTGAGAAAAAGTTATTTGACCTTGGATCCATCCTCCATGTATGACCATGCCCTAAACTTTGCATATAATTTCAGAATCTCGTCCTGTGTACGTCTTTGAAGTTGTGTGACTCCATATAACGCATCATGAGTTTCAGCTATCTTAAGTAAATTAGGCTCTGCCTTAGAAGTACAAATTTTTGAAGCCATATATTTCATAAATATAATTTTTTTCAATAATTACTGAAGTTCCTCCTCTCCTAATTCAGATGACAATGTTGTGAATACAGGCCAAAAAACCTATGACTAGTTCACAAAAGTAGGTTTCACATATTATGCAAATTAGCAAAAGGTGTAAGTGGGTGGAGCTAAATGGCTCTTGAGCATTTTTCATCTGAGAGAACAGAAAGAAGCCAGAAAAAGTTTATTTTGACTGTAGGTTACTTAGATTGTGATGCAATCGACCATAACATTAAAACCACTGAAAGATGAAGTGAATAGCACCAATAGTCTCATTACAATGGTGCCCCTCATGGAGTGGGATAAATTAGGCAGTACAAGAACAGTCAGCTTTGGAGGTTGATGTGTTGGAAGCAGGAAAAAGTGTGAGGCACTGCGAGACGTTCACAATTGCCAAATTAAGACACCTAGACGACTGGGTTACATCTCCACACAGGGGGTCTTGTGGGGTATTCCAAGTATGCAGTGGATATTATGTACCAAAACTGATCCAAGGAAGGACAACTGGTGAACTGGTAACAGGGTCAAGGACGTCCATGACCAGTGTGAGTGCATGTCACATACCTAGGGAAGAGATGGCACCAATATGCACTATGGAAAGAAGGTAAGCTGGCAGAGGCAGTGTGTTGGTCTGGGCAATGCTCTGCTAGGGCATAAGAAAAATTTTTGTTTGGTTCCTGTTTCCGACTGGCCCTGTCAATTTATGTTATAAATTGCTTAAATAAAATTTAAAGTAAATAAAATTTATTATATGAGCTTGAGGAATCGTCCCGAAAATCTTAGCCACTTAGCAATGCTGCTCGGTCGGTCGATCACAAAGACAATCGTTGTCGTCACTTACAAAGGCATTGATTTGTATTTGTAAGGCAACTTTGTATTTGTTGTGTTCCGAATTCTCACCAGTAGGGGGCAAGAACATAATATGCACAGCACATATAGGCCTACTAAAGTGCAGAAGGAGAGTAAGAGTTGGCATCCCCCATATTACATTCAGGCTATCATCTTCAATTCATCTTTCTTTTACAATGACGGACGTGTGTAATGTGTCAATAATGTGTCCGTGCAACACTAGCGTGCCAACCAAAATTGTGAGGTTGGGTTTCAAAACATTTGAAAACGTGCTTCAAGAGGTCAAAAACTGCCCTTGTACGTTCGTATCAGCAGCTGGCAAAGTTGACAGAGCTGACAGCTGGACAAACCTCGCCAGTGATGTGGTATCCACCGCCAATCAGCAGCTTGGTTCACTTGTCAGTGGCGCCATGTCTTTATTTCAATTTAAATATTTAGCTTTTACGTGCGCCCCAGAGCCAGAAGCTGTGCCCTCCACAGCTCAAGGTAGGCGGACTCCGTCCACCTTCGAGATGCTGTTTCGTGCTCAGCAACTCACTCATTTGCCCCTGCCGAAAGTTGCACAGAACAAAAAAGAAGAGCTGAGAAACGACATCCTGGACAGGCTGCGGACCAGCTCAATTCCAGAGAGCACAAACCAAGGCTGACGGTATGCATATGGTAATATGGTAGGCCAATTATGACATGCTGGGACACAAGCTGGTAGAGAACATGTAGTACCTGACAACCAAAAGGAACCAAACTTTTTTTTTTTTTTTTTAGGCCCAGAAAACCTTGAGTCTTGTCATTCATGTGGACATTACTTTGATAAGTACCACCTACAAGTACACCCCTTGACAGCAATAGTATTCCGTAATGGCGATGATATCTTTCAGAAAGATAAAGCATCTTGCCACACTGCAAACAATTTTCAGGAATATTTTGAAGAATTCAATAGATTGAGTAATAGAAAGAGTTCAGTGTATTGACTTGGCCTCCAAATTCCCCCAATCTCATAAATCCAATCAAACATCTGTGGGATGTGCTGGACAAACAAGTCCGATCCATGAAGGCCCCACATCTTGGTGTCAGATAACAGCACACTTAAAGGTCTTGTGGAGTACATGTCTCAACGAGTCAGAGCTGTTTTACTGGCAAGAGAGGGACCTGCGCAATATTAGGCAGGTGGTTTTAATGTCATGACTGACTGGTATATATAGACCAAAATATAAAATGCTGTACTGTAGAGCCACATTGAGGCTGATTTTGTTCCTCTTGATGAAGAACAAGAAGAAACAAAAACAATACGGTTCTAACAAAACAACAGGGTTCCAAGCACTATATGTTGTACCACTAATAAGCAGAAAATAGAAAAAGCAAAAGAAATTCCACAGGAGTGTTCCTATGCACTATGGTAATTGGCCGCCTAATAATAAACTGAGAATAAACAAAGTTGAATACAAATTTAAGTGCCCTGTAGAATGATATAGTGAATATCTGAAAAAAATTGACCTTTACATCAAAAAAGGCAAATGCAAATCTTTATAACTGCAGAATGGACCCTTCAACACATCAGTCCTAACATCATAGAAGGAACAACTGTGGAAGTTATCCTAGGCAGAAACCCTGGGGACCACAGAACTGAGGAGAATGCACATAAAGTGTAGATTTACTCCCATGCCTGACATTCATCCACAGGGCTCCTCATCACAAACATAGCTATCTTAACCAAACAGCATCACTGTTCACATACTTACCCGACTGAAGGAATCCGAGTACTGCTTGTCACATTTTTCATCCAACTAGAAGAAAAAAGAAAAAGTCATCAGAATTCTTTTAAATTCAATTTTTTTAATTCAGTCCTTTCTACCTGCAAATGAGAAGTGAATAGTGTATCAGGTTATGTTAAGGGATTGTGTAAAAGGCATGACAACACCATTCCAACATTTACAGCACCTCAACATACAGTTTTCCCAAAAACACAACCATTGAGCAAGAAAGAACAGGCTTTATAGCTTCTGCTGCCCAAAGCTCTTAAGAGACACTCCCTAAGAATCTCATCACACGTTATACCTAACAATTCTCATTACTCCAGGGGCAAAGTGTGGTTTAATTATCAGGCAGTTGGCGTGTTATGTTAAATTGTGATATTTATATGCATGTGAATAGTCATACAAAATTATGAAATCCAAACTGTACATTTAGTGGCATACATTTAAAAAAAAAAAAAAAAAAAAGAAAGAAAAAAAAAAAGTTTATCCTTGAGACACACTCTTATGTAAGACACATGTTAATGAGTACATGCAGCAAGTCACTGTACCATAACTTACAATGTCCAGATCAGGGATGCTCAGATCATCTAGGTCAGAAACAATACTACCTCTGCGGTTTGAACGGCTGAAATAGTCAGCAGCAGTCTCACTCATATCAGAAAGTTCAGATGACTACAAGGTAAAACAATTAAATAAGCAGGAATGCAAACAAAAAAAAAAGATAGTCAGTTTGTCATGTTCAAAGAATTGGGTCTGGGGTCATTGTTAGCTCACCACACTATTCCTTCTTCCATGTTTGATGTGATCCTGAGATGTAGTGCTGGCAGAATCGTCATCAGAAGAGGACTTGGAAGACTTGGAAAAAAGATCAAGACTTGGAAAAAAATAAAGGTAGTACATTTTGTGTATAGTTAACTGACGGAAAAAAAAAAAAAAATCAAACTAGCCGGAGTCTCTCTCCGAACTTTAATGGTGCTTTGACAAATGCAGTTAATATGAATTGCACCTTGGTGTTTTCAAAGTGTACAAACAAATATTTCTATACAATCCTACAGTTTTAATATAACAGCACTGCATAGAAGTATTCTTTAGTTAATGCACAGACTAAAGAATACAAACTACTTTAATGCGCAGAATCTGTACAGATATTCCAAGAATAAAACACTAAGTTTGCACAAAAACACACTTTTTTCTTGGCTTGCCTTCAAAGATACTTCCATAATGTTCATAAAAACTAATTTATTTAAATCATGCAAATAATCATTGCAACTATTAGGTCTTTTGTGTTAATATTAACATAGTTATGGAAGGACACTGAAATTTTGAGAAACTACGGATCCTTCAAAAATCCTGGCTGTGCTACAGCTTTTTGCCATTTAATTAGAAAAAAATACATAAAGTCTGTAATTTACTACCACATGTTGGAAACGCTCATAATGTATAGCTACATGCTGGTTTGGCATGTGGTAGTTAATACATGGTGCAAAGTGCTTACCACTGGACTACTGCGGGTGGAACTAGCACCAGAAGGGCACCAGCTGCATTCTGACGTCTGTGAATACACACATCACATTCAGACTGACTCCAAAATGGGGCCTTATTTTAGAAGGTCGAGATTTCATGTACAGTGAAATGTTAACATATTGGGACAGTAATGAATAAACTATTCTAATTCTTGTTGTATATTAATGAAACAGGCTTCATGTGAAAACATGAATGTCATCTTAAGTACACAAAGTCAGCTTGCATGGGTATTGGCACCAACTAGCACTTGAAATACAAATTTCATTTCCATGCCAGAGTTTCTACTGGGAATTTGTATGTCAGTCACAGTGTCTAGGAATAATAAAGTTTACAAGACTATTATTATAGCATAATTTAAATATAATTTGAAGTATATTGGTGTATAATTTTGGTCATATGTTAATTACTACTGCTGTGAGAAAACGTTGAAAATTTGGGCTATGCAAATTAACATTCAATTTAAATGTTTTCAATACAGTCAACATTTAAATAAACATAAATAAAATAACAGGCCTACGAATGCTACAAACAACTGAGAATACTTCCACCAACAACTTTATGGCAAGGCTGCTCATAGCATTTTATTTATTTATCTTTGTTTTAAGTAGATTAAAATGTATTTATAGAAGCACCCAAATTTTACCTTGTAGGACATATTCCCAAATTTATGACATTTCTGGTTCTTTGCAGGTGGACCAGTATCATATTTCCCAATGGATCAACGTGTTCTTTACTTTCTCGATTAGCGTAATCAGAATTGCTTACTTGTAGCAAGAAACTATTAAGAGTCAAGTGTTTTGTCATTGTCTATTCAACCATGGGTACAACTGAATCAAAAAGTAACTGACTGGATAGGAAATTTTAATTTTGGATTTGAACAGAGTGTATATGAGCGGGTGACAATTTTTTTATTCTGTAACTGAATAATGCATTTGGATTTTTCCTACTTATTATTGTCAGTAAGGAAGTTCTACCTATAAGACTACCCAGAGCATTCAGCCTTCAAACCAACCCCAATGACCAGCAGTGTTTGCATTATTTAGCTAATACATGTAGTTTGATAGCTGTCTAATTTTTTCAGATAGAAAATGGATATTGAAGTGAATTGGGAACTGTTACAGAACTACTTGAAACCTACTTTCATTCCTTTCTTGTTTTTTGAACACAACCACTGTAACTGTAATTTTCTAGAAAACGGCAATTCTACAGCAGTAGATATATGAATTAGAGGGCATCAGCAGGTATTGATACAATCCCCAGTGGTAGCATGCTTAAAAGCTACATTTAAACACTGACTTTTATCCTTCAGCATATTTCTATACTTGTTGAATTAGAAAAGATCTTCAATTACCACAGGGTTTTTATGGTCAAATACTGGTATTTGCCGACTAACGGAAACCCTGCTCCATGCAACAAAAATGCTTTGTATTACTTTGTATTATAACATTGGCTAATGTTTCCCACTGTATTTAAAACTGGAATTTGCAACACTTACAGCTCTGGAACCATATGGCCCATAGAGACCAGCATCACTTACTGAGGCCTAAGGACAAAAATAGAGGTCCACTATTAAGCAAAACCATTTTAATAAATGACACTATTCCTTTATTTATGTATGTTATTAAAAAAAAAAAAACAACTACTGTGTAAATAAATGCATGCACACTTTTGAACTGCATGGGAAAATGCATTTCATTTAGTATGTGATCAAAAGTATACACAGAATGTGAGGTGAGAAAGAAAATTGAATACATATTCAAAGTAGACAAATCAGCAGCCCAAGGCCAAGAGCCAGGGACTAGCAGATGTGTGTATGGGCAAACATTTTTTAGCTATTACCTGGTGAACAAATGGCTCAGATGCAGTCACCACCAACTTCTAATACTAATAATAATCTGGTGCCGAAATGCCAGACGATAAAAAATTTTCTTAATCTGTAAAATTCTTTCATTTCTCTGATATGCATCATTCTGTTATAGTATTATGTCTGCATTCCCAAAATATTTCTTGAAATACGGCAACTGAATTCTTTGTAGGTTATATTTAGAGATTTAGAATATTTAGATATTTTTCTCAACATATCCTATATATTACAACTAATAAAATTATGACTTTTCTATTATGACTATTCTAAAAAATATTACAACTTTACTCTCAAATTCTTTATTTTTTTTTAAACAGTGGCCCTAATATTATAGGCACCATTTGTAGTCTAGCTATCATTAGTAATGTACACTAGAGCATTCATTTGTCAGTTGGACTAGCTAATAAAATTATGTTTTGTCCACCCTGATGTTCCTAGTAAAAACATTTATTAGAAATAATATACCCACTTTGCTTCATTATACATGCTTTTTTTTGTGGCGACACAGGGCCTGGAAGAAACAACATACAACCCTGATTCCAAAAAGTTAGGGACATTGTAAAATATAATAAAAACAGAGTGCAATTATTTGCATATCTTTTTTGACCTATATTCAATTGAATACACATACAAGGCATTTAATATTCAAACTGATAAACTTTGTTTTTTTGGTAAGTACATTCTGAATTTGATGCTTGCAACACATGAAAAAGTTGGTACAGGAGCATGTTTACCACTGTGCTACATTACCTTTCCTTTTAACACCACTGAATAAGCATTTGGGAATTGAGAACACTAATTGTTCAAGTTTTGAAAGCAAAATTCTTTTCTATTCTTGCTTGATATAAGACTTCCTTTGTTCAACAGTCCAGGGTCTCCGTTGTCGTAGTTTGCACCTCACACGGACCTGGTCTGCAGGGAGACCTGTCTAGTACCCACACACTTACTTCGAAGCCATGCTGTTATAACAAACGTAGAATGTGGCTTGGCATTTCCATGCTGGAATAAGATGGGACGTCCCCGAAAGAGACATCATCTGGATGGCAGGATGTGTCACTTCAAAACTTGAATGTACCTTTCATGCCATGGGCACTAAGACACCTCTATACCATAACAGATGCTGGCTTTTGAACTTTGCACTGTTAACAATCTGTATGATCCTCCATCTTTAGCCTGGAGGACATGATGGCCATGATTGTATTATTGATGATGGTATTAGCTTTCACTGCTACGCTGATGACACACAATTGTATGTTTCAGCAAAGCCAGATGAGAGACACAAGCTT
>JAQQZR010000038.1:20699984-20719547 GCA_030068235.1 Notoglanidium macrostoma | reverse complement strand
TATGGGGTGTTGTGTGTAGAATTCTGAGGAAAAAAAATGAATTTAATCCATTTTGGAATAAGGCTGTAACATAACAATGTGGAAAATGTGATGCGCTGTGAATACTTTCCGAATATTTTCAGTTCTGTAAATGCATTATGACAACAATTCCACAATGCCTTGACATTTAAAAAGAAATCATTAAAAATAAAATAAACATTGAAAACATTAAAAAGTATTTTTGAATGCTTAAGTATTTTTAAAAGCAAGTACTCCAATACTTAAACTCAAGTAAATATTTGACTGAACAACTTCCCCTTGTAGTAATATTTGACTAGGATATACTTTGACTCAAGTAATGGAGTTGTGTACCATCTCTGCATCGATCTTGAACAAAGTCCCAGTCCCAGCTGCAGAGAAGCATAGTATGATGCTGCCACCACCATGCTTCACTGTGGACATAGTGTTTATTTGAGGGGGTAAGCTGTCTTGTTTTTGCACCAAAAATATATTTTAGAATTATTCCCAGAAAGATCTACCTTGGTCTCATCAGATCATTTCTCACATTTTATCCACTTCTTGATAATGGACTTTAAGGTTTGGTTGGTTTTTATATAATTTTAAAGATGTTATATTACATGTATCATAACAGAGCATGCTGTTATTGGAAATCAACTTCGGGCGGTACTACATCACACCACCCCACTGTTGATTATTTTCCTTTAATAGGATGCCACCCAGTGTTTTATTCCTTACATAACCGAATTACTCTTGTCATCTAAGTTTTTTTTTGTAGATGTATAAGTCATGGACAAAAAGCCATAGAAGAAAGCTGACAATAATATAATGACTTTATTTTGACATGTTTCTTGTAATAGATCACTATGGCCTTCTCATCAGTGGCAATTCCAAAGATTATATCAGCAACACACTACAGGTCTTTCAGGTAACATATATATTATTTTTATGGTTGTCATGAGTCTGTAATCCTGAAGGCTGTTTGTAATAGATCCTCTCCACACATATGCAGATAATTTTGAAAACAATTATGTTTTCCTTCATTTTGTTCTTACTTTTTTTGTCATGGTTGTGATATGAATCTGAAAGTTTCCCAAATTCATCTCTTCAGTGTTTCAACAGTGGTGGCAGCTCTTCAAAAGCTGACAAGAGTACGGGTGGTCGACAACAGCAGTCTTGGAAATACCCCATATCACCGTTCTCCTAGAGTCATTCATGTATACACCAAGAATGGAGTGGGCAAAGTGGGTGACACTGTACTGTTGGCCATTAAAGGACAGAAAAAAAAAGCACTGATTGTGGGTCACAAGATGCCTGGACCAAGAATGTCACCTAGGTTTGATTCAAACAATGTTGTTTTGATCGAAGAAAATGGGAATCCAACAGGAACAAGGATTAAATCTCCCATACCTACACATTTACGCAATCTGGAGGGTGATTACTCCAAGTTATTAGCTATTGCACAACGCTTTGTTTAGGTTGTTACTGAACTGTCATTTCCTATTTGGCTGAGAGATCTTATGCAGCGATATCTGATTAGTACAGTGTTTCCAAATAAACATAAGAAAGAAAAATATTTTAATGTCTCTAAAACTTGGCAAACCATTAACAGTTAATAAAACTTAATAAAAAATAAGAATGTCTATTTTTATTCTGTTGGTAAATTATTAAAGTGTATGTTGTAATTTTATACAGTCTCTTTAGGATTGGATAATTGGCCTTCAATGTGTTGTTTGTGTAGTAATCTGAGAAAGTGTCACTTGTTTTTCTGTCCAGATTTGCCAGAATTCAGCCAAACACCAAAACAACATGGAAATATTTTCCTCTACTTTTATCACCTTCATGTTGGTTAAAGAGCTGGTGTAATTGAACAGTTTAACTGGGGGAAAAATAATAATAAATTCTCCATACATTTTGTTATATGCTGTCATGAACTTTAATGATTACCCCAATGTTTCACTTTCCAGTCTTCATTCCATTCATCATTTACCATAACAAATCCAAAGACAAAACGGATGCATAATTAAATGGCATGTTCCAACCTTCTTATCTCCAGTATCTCTTGTCTTCTTATCTCTTATATAACCCACATGATTTGTTTTAAGACAATGTACACATAATTTAAACAAAAAACATTATAATTTAGATTTGTAGCACTAGAATAAAAAACTTCATATTCCAAAATTAATAATATAAAACATTTCCCTAATTTGTGACATCAACCAATAATGGGTAAGAACTGTATATAAGGATAATGGGTAATTACTGTATGTAAGGATATCTTTTCCCAAAGATTTAGTTATGGAAATACTGTCAGATCAAAATCCTCATTTAGAAATTCCGGGGAGTCATAGCTTAAAGTTTATAAATCCAGAATGATTCCTTTCTTTGTAATTAATCATCAGTATTTCCTCCCTTCTGCAATATATTAATTTCTCCAATTCCTATGCATTCCAATAAGATAATTTGATTCATTTCATGAAATGGCTATAGGGGAAGTTATATCTTGGTAGCAGTAGATTTATGTACATTAATGTCATTTGACCTGACAGGTAGTTTTTCCAACTTAAATATTAGGACAAGTACATTGCAGGAGGTAGAGCACATTTATGGTTGTAATTTCTACCTAATTGGCTTATAAGTAGGCTTTGTTTAAAGAAATGGAATGGTGCAGTGGATATAAAAAGTGTACACTCCCCTGTTAAAATGCCAGTTATGTAAAAAAAAATGAGACCACAATAAATGTAACTTATGACCTGTATAATTCAATTGAAAAACAAACAAATCTGTTAGGGAAAAAAAACAAAAAATAAAAAATGTACAATAAGCTGGTTGCATAAGTGTACACATCCTTAAACTTTGTCTGCTTTGTTGAAGCACCTTTTGATTTAATCACAGCATTCACTTGAGTAGGAGTCTACCTGCATGGCACATCTTGACTTGGCAATATTTTCCCACTCTTCCTTGCAAAAGCGCTCCAAATCTGTCAGATTGTGAGGGTATCTCTTGCGCACAGCCCTCTTCAGATCACCCCACAGATTTTCTATTGTATTTAGGTCTGGGCTCTGGCTGGGGCATTCCAAAACTTCCATTTTCTTCTGGTGAAGCCATTCTTTTGTTGATTTGGGAGTATGCTTGGGGTTATTTCGTGTTGAAAGGTGAAATTCCTCTCCAGCTTTCTAGCAGATGCCTGAAGATTTTGGGCCAAAAGTGACTGGTATTTGGAACTGTTCATAATTCCCTCCACCTTGACTAAAGCCTCAGTTCCAGCTGAAGAAAAGCAATCCCAAAGCATGATACTGCCACCACCATGTTTCACCGTGGGTATGGTGTACTTTTGGTGAGTCGAAGTGTTGTTTTTGCGCCAAACGCACCTTTTGAAATTCTGACCAAAATGTTCAACCTTGGTATCATCAGACCATAGCACATTTTCCCACATGTTTTTAGGAGACTTGATGTATTTTTTTTGCTCATATTTGCCAGGCCTATATGTTTTTCTTTGTAAGAAAAGGCTTCTGTCTTGCAATCCTACCCCATTGTCCAAACAAATGGAAAATTTGGGAGATTGTCACATGTAGTAAACAACCAGTACTTGCCAGAAATTCCTGCAGCTCCTTCAGTGTTGCTATAGGTCTTTTGGCAGCCTCCCTGACCAGTTTTCATCTGGTCATTTCATCCTTTTGGAGGGAGGTCCAATTCTTGGCAATGTCACTATTGTCCCATATTTTCTCCACTTTTTGATGACTGTCTATACTGTGTTCCATGGTATATCCAATACTGTGGAAATTTTTTTGTACTATTCTCCTGACTGATCCCTTTCAACAATGAGATCCCTTTTATGCTGGGTAAGCTCTCTGCGAACCATGGCATTTGCTGTGGCAGGCAACTGAGTAAATATCAGGAAAATCCTAATAGAACACCTGAACTTTTGGGTAATTTGGGGTTAACCAGAGTCTCTTTAATTGATGCCAGGTATGTACCCAAGAAGAGGGAATGCTGTAATTGAATCAAAAGGTGCTTTAACAAAGTATTAGTTTAAGGGTGTGCACATTTATGTAACCAGCTTATTGTAAGTTTTTATTATTTTTTATATATTACAGATTAGTTTGTTTTCAAAAAGTTAGCTATAGTCTATTACTTGTATGGCTAGCTTGTATAGCCAACGTCCTGCTAACCACGATGACCCAACATTGGAACAATGGCATGACAAACGCTGGCATGACGTCGATTACTAACGATGGGCCGATGTCATTTTGGCTTTTGGGGTAACGTTACCCCAATGGCCAAAATGACATTGCCACAACGTTGGGCCAACTTTTGTCAAGGGTCAGGCCACCGCGGTTAGCAGGACTTTGGGTTATAACCAATTATAACCGACATCTTTTATGATTTTGTTTTTAGTGTGGTCGTTAGGTCCGATATTCCAATATATAAAGCCCCAAATATTTTAAGTTCAGCCCGAATATGTTCGCTATAAAAAACTATTTATACACTGTAAAAAAAAAGTTGAATGAACTTAAAACTAAGGCAACCAGTTGCAAAGAATTTTTGAGTTTATTCTGTGATGAAAAGTCTCATCCATCCATTATCTATACCGCTTTATCCATCTGAGTCGTGGGAAAGCTGGAGCCAATCCCAGCATCTTTGGGCGAGAGGCGGGGTACACCACAGGGCCAACGCAGACAAACAGCCACACATGCTCGCATTCACACCTATGGGCAATTTCGAGTAGCCAGTTGACCTAATCTGCATGTCTTAGGACTGTGGGAGGAAACCGGAAAGAGAGAGAGAGAGAGCGAGAGATGAACAGATGAACAGTAAGAGAATCAGAGAGAGGGAAACAGAGACAGGCAGGTTGAGACACAGAGTGAGAAAAAGAGACCGAGGGGGAAATACAGAAGGCAAGTGAAGCTTTCTAAGCTTGAGTGCAATACAGTACAGAGTAATAATAATCCCTAGATGGACAACACCGCAAGGAAAATATTTACCACGCTCAGATGTACGGAAAAATCTAATAATTTTACGGAAACAACAAGTGAAAGCAAAAGGAGGACCTGCATCTCACTTTTGGGTCTATGTTGTGTTCCTCGGGAACTACGACTAGGCACCTTGTATTTGTGTTTGAGTGGTGGCAACATCACCTTCTATGATATTTAGAATGTCCATCTTAACTTCCTTGGTCTGGATGTCATCTGGCTCAGTATCCTGTAGTAAAAACAAGCACAAATTTGTATATTCAAGGTGGTTTGGTAACATCTTTATTTATTCATTCAAGGTGGTCACATTTAGAAGTGTTATGGGGAAGGATTCACAAGGTGTTTAGTGGATGGGAACCCTAGCCTGTTGGCCCAAAGAGCCTGATGTAAATGGAACCAAGATGTGCGAATGAATTAAATGAGATTGTGAGGAAGTGCTTGCCGACGTGGGGATTTGAACCGGCACTCTCCAGCTCTTCGTGCGTGGGAATTAGCTCAATTATATCATATTATATACTATAATATAATGTATATATGTATGTACAATATATATATAATGTATATATTGTATATAATATATATATATATATATTGTAACGGCATTGCTAGCGATGCTTCCGGGATGGGTGGGGTTTTCCCGGCATGCTTGTGGGCGGAAGATTTTTCCATTGTTTGTGTTTTCCAATGTTTGTGTTTTTATGTAAGTAGTACTGTGTGTTTAGTTATAGTTAATGTTTTGGGGAATTGTTTGGGTACTTAATTTCAACAGGGATCCAAACAAGAAACACCAATAGTAGTCGATGAGACTAGAGTGCCTCTGCCAATAGTGACAGCGGCGGCTATGGGTTGGTTAATCCATGAATTTGGCTGTGTAAATGCAGACCAAGGTGCAGAAACTGCAACGCTTTATCCGAAACTACTGGACACTGAGAAATCAACAGGAAACGAGGTAAATACTGCTTTTCCATTTGTAACAATTGGAGAAAAGTTGGTTCAAGTTCACCTGCACCTGTAACAACTTGCCTGATCAACTTGTTATGCAACTAACTAGGTCTGACTGATGATTCTTTTGAAGTGTCTTAAAAATCAGTTTTCAGAAGCTGAACTCATTGGATTCTTTAGAGCAAAATTGTATTGGCGACGATTCTGTTCTCTCAGGTTCGATATGGCTTCCATGGGTGAAGGTATCTCGCTCGTTTCGGATCCGGGGATCAAGCAGAGACACAGACACAGTGTGTAGGTGTTTGTTCAAATCCAAAGTTTATTGTGACAGACAAGTTTATATACAGTAGCCTGGGTGTGTGTACATGTGTTTGTGCATCCCTGTGTGTGAGTGGGGGTGTGTGGAGGTGTGTTGAGGTGTGGGGGTACAGGAAGGAAGCAACAAAGAAAAATGGCCTGTTGAGTGTGAAAGGTGTGAATGTCCTTCCAGGAGTGTGTAAGAGTGTGTGAGTGCTATGTCAGAATGTTCAGTTCAGTTTAATTTTATTTGTATAGTGCTTTTAATAACAGAAACTTATGAATCTATAAATTTATCTATATAAATTTATATCCCTAATGCGCAAGCCTGTGGCGACGGCAAAGGTGGCAAGTAAAAACTTCCTGAGATAACAAAAGAAAGTAACCTTGAGAGGAACCAGACTCAAAAGGGAACCCATCCTCATTTGGGCCGCACTGTATAGTGCAATTACAACTAATATACTTTAATAATAGGGTCAAGTTAATGTGTGGATGGCAGGATGTGTGTTTGTGTGTATGCTATGCTAGGATGTGTGTGTGCTATGTTAGGGTGTGTGTGTGTGTGTATATGTGTGTGTGTGTGTGTATATGTGTGTGTATGCATGTATGCGTGTATGCGTGTGCTATGTTAATGTGTGGATCCCAGGATGTGTGTGGGTGTGTGTATGTTAATATGTGTATATCAGGATATGGGTATGTGTGAAGGTGTGAAAGTAAAGACACAGAAGACAATGGAACAGACAAATGGTCTCCGAAAGCTGGTGGGGTGTGCTGGGTTTGGGTCAATTGATAGGCTAAATTGGGAAATATAACACGATAAAGACAAGGTTGAAGTTAGTGGATACTAGTAGATTAATAATTTTATCTAACAGATTCCTTAGACACAAAAAATTACAAGATGCCTTCCAGTAATGCGGCTACACAGGGTCATTATTTTTGGGCTCAGCCAGATAATCTCAATTCTTTTTATAAGCAGCTGTGTGCCTTTTTGCTAAAGTAATGCAAGTCAGTGTGACTTATCATATGGTACTAACTGTAAACAAGGACTGGATGAATATTGTTCTGCTTTTGTGTGATTTTTTAATGCTGCGTGGACAGAAGAGGCAGGTTGAGGCACAGAGGGTGATGCCGGGATCCTACATGCTTATCTTATATGTGCACAGATCATGTACAGGCTCTGAGGCTTACTACACTGGGTCTAATGAAAATGACTCCACAGGAATTCTAGGAGCGTATCCTGGAAATGGAGGCTGCTGGAGCACTTGTAATCAAGCAGATATGCGTGATTCATTTGCATATCACCAGCCAAAAAAGACATACAAAAAGAAACCTGAGGAATTATTTTCACATTTTTGTCACACACCTGGTTATTGGGCACCTGAATGTTGTAAAAAGAAAGCATATGCAGAACTGAAGGCTGCTACGCCTGCAGCACCTGCACCGAATAATGCTTCACATCCAATAATGGCTCCAGCTGAATCGCAGTTAACACAACCTATTAAATGGCCTGCAACTAACTCAAGCTCTGGTAACTAGGGCTGCCCACAGAGCATAACTCCAAATGATTCATTTCTTAGTGCTGTGTTGACTAAATCTCACTCTGAACTGCCAGTTGTTGAACTTTTGATTGATAACCAACCGTATTGCTTTCTTGTTGACACAGGGGCAACGTGTTCATCACTAAGCGCTAAGATTTATTCAGATCCTGTTTCAGTGGCGACCGTAGACTCTGTGGGAATTAATGGGGTTCCAGTACACTGTCCAAAGACTCATCCACTAAGAGTTAGGTCCACTGAGGACCTGTCAATTTTTCTAACACACCATTTTGTTGTAATTTCATCATCTCTGTTTAACTTGTTGGGTAGAGATTTGATGTTTAAACTAGGTCTTTCTATCTCCTTTGAGAAGGGTCTCATGCACATCGACATGCAGACAAATTCTAATTTGGCTTTGTTTCAGGATGGAACCGTGACGGCACTGAACGTTGTATGCAAGTACCTTGGTGTCTCTGGGCATAGCTACGAGGTCGGGTTAGTTCACTGCACTTCTTATCGTGCTCAGCTCAAAATAACTCAGCCTGTGTTTTTCAAACAGTACCTGTTATCTCCGGAGAAGGAGGAGGTAATTTCTGAGGTAATCTCTTCACTGAAGGCACAGGGGGTTATAATTCCTACAGTTTCTGCATATAACACTCCTGTGAATCCTGTCAGGATATTAGGCGGTAAGAGATGGCATTTTACACAAGTTATGAGGCATATCAATGATCTGGTGATTCCAGTGGCACCTGTTGTTTCATCAATTTTTACTGCTATTCCTGCACATGACTCATTGTTCACTATTGTAGATTTGTGTTCTGCCTTTTTCAGCATCCCAGTGCATGAGGAGACCCAGAAACTATTCCCATTCACCTTTAAAGGGAGGCAATACATATGGGCAATACTCATGCCCCAGGGTTTCAGTGACTCTCCTGCTGTGTTTTCTGCTGTTGTAAGAGACACATTGGCTAAATTCGTGCCACCTGCTGATACAGTCCTTCAACACACGGACGACTTATTGTTTACGGCTAACAGTGAGGAGACCTGCAGAAAAGGCTCACTGCTTCTCCTGAAAAACCTGGCTCAGTGTAGCTTTGATGTCTCACTCCCTAAACTTCTGTGGTGCCAACCCTCAGCCAAATATGTGGGTTGTATCTTGTCTGCTGGCTCTCTGAGGATCATCGTTCAGTTATTCGTGACATTCCTCCTCTGAGCACACAGAAAGGCATGCTCAGCTTTCTGGGACTTGTTAACTACTGCAGACAGCGGATCCCTGACTGTTCCTATCATGATAAGATCTTACGGGAATATTGTGGGAAGGCACATCCTGAAAAACTAACATGGACTTCTGACATGACAAACTCATTCAGACACCTGAAATGAGCCCTTTGCTCAGCTCCAGTTTTGGGTCTTTTTAGTGCACTTTTTAGTGCAGTATACACTACCATTTCCCCTCTACGTCTCTGAAAGCAACAGTGCAGCTTCAGGGGTCTTGGCCCAGGAGCATGGTGGTAATTATCGTCCTGTAGCATACCTATCAAAAAATTTCGATTTGGTCGTTCAAGGCATGCCCGCCTGCCTTAAGGCAGTTGCTGTGGCAGCACTCATGGTAATGTATGCTGAAAAGATAGTTCTCTCACATCCTCTTGTTTTGCATACATCAGGTCACTAATATTTTGAATAATATTCTGACACAATGCATGACAGTGCAGAGGCGTGCTGGTTACGAAGCTGTTCTATGTGCAACACAAAATCTCACCATTAAAACTGCATCGACACCCAACTTATCTGCAGTTTTGTTACAGTGTCTTTTATCTCACAACACTGATTTGGTTTCAGCTGAACATGTTTGTTTGACTCTGAATCATGAAACCTCAAGTATATGCCCTGATCTGTCATCTGTTCCATTTGAGAATGGCATACATGTGTATGTTGATGGCTCCTGCTCAAAGCCAGATGATAACACTTTTCACTGTGGCTATTCAGTGTGCTCTCTCCATGATACTGTCTGGGAAGCATATTCGTTATCATATAAGTCAGCCCAGGCAGCAGAGTTGGTTGCTCTCACATGTGCATGTTTGCTTTTCACTGATTGTGGATATGCTTTTGGCATAGCACATGATTTTGGGACAATTTGGCATTCCCCGGGGTTTTCTGACCAGGTGAAAGGTAACACATTGACTGATGAAGTCGCTAAATATGCAGCCTGAACTGGTTTACCTTGTCCTTTTGCCACTAATTCACTGTGTTTGATTGGATTTTGTGATTTAACACTTTATCCTTCTCATTTTTTTAATTGTCAAGTTATTTGCATCCTATCATTGTGATCTTACTGTTGATTATCTGTTGTATCCCAATTCTTATTTCTTGTTTACAATCCTTCATTGCTCAAAGGATGAAGTCTATTTTTAGATAATGAATCCTATTTTTCCTATTTTATCAATGTCAAAGGAACAAGATTTCATGTTTTAGTATTAGTTCTTTTAGAAAAATAGGGGCATTGATTACAAATCTTGTCCCTTTTTCTGTCCTTTTGACCTCTTTAAGCCTGCTGCCATGGATTGTCATTCTGGCGTTCCTTTGCTCAGATTTAGAGGTGTCCTGCTTTCTCTCCTATCCTGTGATCCTCAGTAATTTAGGTCCTCTTGACAAGACAGAATTGAATTGTTTAGGTTAAGCTATCATAAAGAACACTCCATACTTATCTTATCGTGACCTGATATGCAGGGTACCCTTTCAGTACCCTGTCTTTAGGTTGTATAAACAAAGCATCTGTTTATTATCTGTTCCTTTGAAGAATGCACAATGACATTTGTATTCCTATGTATAAATACTTCTAGACTTTCAGCAGTAAAATCAGACTGAGTTTGCTCATTCTCCAAGCGCTCCAAGCCAAGAGAGAGAGAGATGGTTAAAGAGTCTGATTGAGATTGAACCTGATCAAAATTCTAACAGTTTTGCTTATGATTAAATAATAAAGACTGAAATTATTTAATTTTAGGTATGATAGGACATGATAACACATATGACCTCTTACCAAACAAGTCTTCCAAAAGTTTACAGATTTCTCCCTTATGAACAAAGGTAGATCTCATAGGGATGTAGACTTTCTACAGGCAAGAACATTGGTGGTCTGGAAGACACAGGAAGAGAAGACACAGGAAGATTGTCTACAAGGGTCTTCATCTCCTCTCCAAATGCTCCACTACAAGCTTCAGTTTGTGTAATTCTGTAAAACTCTGCACTGACTTATGAATAAAAAAAAGATAAAGTGCATTAAAGGTAATGAGCAATTTCCTGTCTTCAAGTGATTTCTGATGTGATTTGAGAATGTGTTTGTTGGCCAACCCACAAAAAATATAAAATTTTCCTGTAACTCTAGCAGTCTGTTTATGTTCTCTTGGGAGGTGTGATTTCAACGCACCACTTGTTATGAAAGTACAGATGGAGTCAGTATACAGGCACAGCAGTGGAGAGGATAGCGTTTGGTAATGACACTATCTGTATTGTTTCCACAGAAGTCTGGGCTCTCATGGGCCATTACATTCCATTCCAAACCTATAAGAAATAATTTATTATGTAAATTGGGGACATTTAAAAAAGAAGCTATGCAAATCTAAAACTGTTGACAATAATTAGAAACATTAAATACTTATGTTCAAATGGGTAAAACAGGTCTACATTAAGATACAAATTGTTGAAATCCTAAAAATGAAATAGACTATATTCAGTATGTATGTACAGTACAGAATGAACAGAAAACAGTTATCTCGTGTTCATTTTTATGATGATTTACAAAAGTAAATTCAAATGACAACATTTTTAGAAAATATTTAACAAATGTGATAAATTGTATCTTAAAAAAAACGCATTAACAAAACAAGGTGCAGCAACTTTTCTACACATACCACAGACAGACAAAGGGGGCATGTACACATTTTCTTTTAGATTTTTTTGGCAGAAAGGCACTGACAGGGCAATGAAGTGCCTCCGCCGTATAGCCCTTTTCTTCAGTAGAGAAAACTCTGGCTTAACCCGAGCGCTCCATAAACAAAACGCTGTGCGTCGGTTTTGTTTCTATGACAACAATATTTTGAAACCATAATCACCATTAACCGCCATATGATTGGCTGCCAGAAAAAGAGCTACAGTGACGACACCAGAGCCTTTTTGGAAAGTTCAGAAATTTTAAACTCAAAGCGATTCGAGGAGCCACACAAAAAAGGTGGGAGTACTCTAAGGTGCTGGTTACTCCTTTTTCGTGGCCGCATGTGGCAGCATGCACTCTCTCCTCATTGGGAACAACTGGGAAAAAAAAGATGATGTTGTCCCGAAAAAAAGACGCTAAGTGTAAGCTGCGCATTTCCACTAGCGGCAGTGTCGCGCTAGTTGTATCAGAGTGAAGCAACTGAAAAAAGCCAATGGACTGATCACTTTTTATTTAAATTATTACTGAGATTTCAACATCAACATTCATTTCTGAATAAAAATGAAATGTAAAATTGACTATGCTGTTTGGCACAAACGACACCTTAATATGAAAATTTGTTATGTTTTGACATGATGAAGTTCCTGTTAACTTACTGTAGCATCTAAGGGGCACCACAGAATTAGCACCGTGGTGAAGTTAGTTTTAGGTTAGATATTTGACAGACATTTACAAGGGACTTTGCGGTATCTCCTTACAGTTTCACCCGGTGCTGGCTGCAGGAGGCCATTTAGCTCACCTTGGTTAGCTCACCCAGGCACCCGTTGGTAACAGCAGTGGTTTCACTTAGGGATCATTGATAAATCACCATCTGAATAACACAACCAAAGGTTAGTTTCAGTACAGTTGTTCTCACATTCCCATATTAATTAAAATTATGTGCATCATATAGGGTATAAGTTATGATGTCATACTGGGCACCACCTCCTCTCAGTCCTTTCACCACCTCCTTTTCTCTCCCCCCCACCACTTCATTCACTTCATTCCACCTCCTCCCACTCCTCTGATCATATCTGAACACCACCTCCTCTCACTCCTTTCATCATCTCCTCAAATTTCTCTCACAGTATCCCACTTCTCCCCCACCTCCTTCAATCATGTTCTTCTACCACTTATCTCACCACTTCCAACCTCTGCCTCCCCCTCCAACCCCTCCCACTCCTCTCACCTGCTCTGACCACCTCCTCATTTCACCACTTCCTCCACCCACTCCTCTCACAAACTATTCCACCCAATGCTCTGCCTCATCCTCCCACTTCTCTTACCACCTCAGACTCCTCTCACCACCTGCTCCTCCACCTCCCACTCCTATCACTACCTGCCACCTCTTCCTCCCATGCCTCTCACCTCCACCTCTCTCTCCTCTTACCACCTACCCTTCCTCTCAAGACCTTCACCACCCAATTCACTCACCATCACATCCTCCGACTCCTCTCACCACATCCCACATCCTCCTACCTCCTGCACACACACTCTTTCATCATCTCTGCCTCCAACTTCTTTCTGCACCTCCTCCTCCAACTCCTCTCCTCTCACCCCCCCTCCAACCACCTCCACCTCCCACTCCTCTCACCTGTTCTTACCATAACCCCTCAACACCTCTTCACTTTCCTCTTATGACCTACTCCTCCCACTTTTCTCACCAACTCCACCTCCCACTCCTCTAACCACCTCCTCCTTCCATGCCTAACCTCTACCTCTCACTCTCCATAGCACCTTCCCCTCCTCTCACCATTTGCTCCTCCTACGCCCCCTCCTCCTCTGGCTACTATCATTACCTGACACTCCTTTCATATGCTTCTCTCACTTCTCTCACTTTCTCCTACCTCCTGCACACATTCCTTTCACCACCTCCAATCACTCCCTCCTCCCTCTCCCCCACCACTTCCTGCTACCACACTTTTCACCTCCTCCTCCCAGTCCTATCACCTCCTCCACCAAATCCTCTCACCACCTTATCTTCCCACTTCTTTCACCACCTCCACCCATTTCCCTCACCACCACCACCACCTCCCACTCCTCTTCTTAGAATCTCCTCTTCCCACTCCTTTCATCACATCCTCCTCCCATCATGTGCTCCTCTGACTCCTCTCACCACCTCCCACCTCCTCTCAACAGCTGGGCACCCCATGCTTTTCCCCTCATCCTCCCCCTGCTCTCACCACCTGCTCCTTCCTCCCCCATTCCCCTCATCCTCCCCCTGCTCCCACCAGCTCCCTCTCCAACTCCTCTCACCAACTCTCACTCCTCCTCTATCTATGCCACCACCTCCTCCTCAAACTCCTTTCACAACCTCCTCCCCCTTCTCCACCACCTGCTCTTACCTCTCTTTTTACCACCTCCTCCACCCAATTGTCTCACCACCTCCTCTTCCCACTTTTTTCACCACCTTCACCTCACACTCCTCTCACCACCTGCTCCTCCCACTTCCCTTCCACCTCTACCCAATCCTTCCACAAGCTCCTCCTCCCACTCCTTTCACCTCCTCCCATGTCCTCCTACCACTACATCAGCAGCTCCTCTTTTTACTCCTTTCATCTCCTCCTCTGAATCCTCTCACCACCTGCTCCTCCCACTCCCCTTCCACCTCTACCTAATCCTCCCACTACTTTCACCTCCTCCCATGTCCTACACCCACACCTTTCACCATGTCCTCCTACCACTACAACAGCAGCTCCTCTTTTAACTCCTTCCATCTCCTCCAAAATCTTTTAACCAACTCTCCTTCCTCTTCTCCACCTCCTCCTCACAGCACTTCCTCCTCCCTCTTCCCCACCTCCTCCTCCCAGTCCTATCACCTCCTCCACCCAATCCTCTCACCACCTCATCCTCCCACTTCTCTCACCACCTCCTCCCAATCCTCTGACCTCCTCTTAGAACCTCCTCCTCCCACTCTTTTCACCTCATTTTCCTCCCACCTCCTTCTCCCATCATGTCCTCCTCCGACTCCTCTCACCACCTCCCACCTCCTCCTCTAATCAGCTCCGCATCCCATGACTTACCACCTCTACTTCTCACTTCTCACAGTGTGGTAGGAGGAGGTGTTGCTGGGAGTGGGAGGGGAAATTTGGGGGAGTGGGAGGAGGTGAGAGGAGTGGGAGGAGATGGGAGGAAGTGAGATGAATGGGAGGAGGTGAGAGAAGTGACAGAGTGGGAGGTGGTGAGAGGAGTGGGAGAAGAACATCTATAAAGGAGTGTTGCTGGGAGTGGGAAGAGGTGGTGAACAGAGTGGGAGGAGAAAGTGGTGGGAGTGGGAGAAGGAGGTGAGAGGAGTTATAGACTAGGAGGTGGTGGAATGAGTGGGGCAAGGTGATGTTAGAGGGGAGAGGAGGTGAGGTGAGTCAGAGGAGGAAGTGTAAAAGAATGTTTGGGAGAAGGTTGTGAGAGCCAAGGTGAGAGGAATGGGAAGAGAAGGTGGAAGGAGTTGAGAGGTGTAAGTGGTGAAAGGAGTTTGATGAGGAAGTGGTAAAAGGAGGTGGGAGGTGGGAGGTGAAGGAGGCAGAGGTGGTGAGTGTAGTGGGAGGAGGTTGTGAGAGGTTGTGGGAGAAGGTGAGAGGAGTGGGAGATTGAGGTGGGAGGAATTGTGAGGAGTGGGAGAAGGAGCTTGTGAGAGCAGTGGGAGTAGCAGGTTGTGATCAGAGTTTATGGAGGTGAGTGGGGTGGGAGGAGGAGGTGAGAGTGGTGAGTGCAATTGGAGGAGAATGGTGGGAAGAGGAGTGGATGTAGGAGGTGGGAGTGGGTGGGAGGAGGTGACTGGAGTGGGAGGAGGAGTTGAAAGAGGTAGTTAGGGAGGAGTAGGTGAGAGGAGACGTAGATTGTGACAGGAGTGGGGGGAGGAGGTGGTGAAATGAATGCGATGTGGACTTGGTGATTGAAGTGTGAGGAGGATGTGATGGGGCGTGGGGAGGAGGTTGGGAGTTGACAGTGGGGTTGAGTGTTGGAAGCAGTGATACCAGTGGGAGGATGCGGTGGTGTGAGGATTGGGTAGAGGAGGCCTTGAGAGGAGTGGAAGGTTGTGAAAAATGCTGAAGGAGGTGGTGGGGATTATGGAGGTGGTGAGAGGGGTTGGAGGAGGTGAGTGTTGTAAGGAGAGTCAGAAGAGGAGGTAGGAGGAGGTGATGAAAAGAGTTGCTGGAAGAGGTGGTGAGAGGAGAGGGTGGAGGTGAAAGGAGTGGGAGATGGAGGTGGGAGGAAGTGGGAGGAATGGGACAATGTGAGAGGAGTGGGAGGAGGAATTGGTGAACAAGAAGAAGGTGGTAGGAGGTGAAAAGAAGAGTGAGAGGAGTTGGAGGTGGATGTGCTGATTGTAGTGGGAGGAGAATATAGTAGGAAGTGAGAATCTGGGTGAAAGTGAGAGAATTTGGAGGAGTTGAGAGGAAGTAGAGTAGGAAGTGAGAGGAAAGGGAGGTGGTGAGAGGATTTGGTGGAGCAGCTCATGAAAGGAGTGGGGGGACTGGGAGGAGGAAGTCATGAAAGCAGTAGCAGGAGGTGGGAGGTGGAATGAGGGGTGAAAGGATTGGGAGGTGGATGTGGTGAGTGGAGATGTGACAGAAGGTGGTAAGAGGATTGAAAGGAGCATGTTGGAGGAGGTGAGAAGAGTGGGAAAAAGTGAGAGGAGTTGGATGAGGAGTTGTAAGGTGAGGGGAGTTGGACAAGCTGGGAGGAGTTGAGATAAGCAGGAGGAGGAGGTGGTGAGAGGAATGGGAGGAGTGGGAGAAGGTGATAGGAGTAGGGTAGGCATGTGTGAGGAGTTGGGAAGAGGAGGAGGTGGTGGGGCGAGACGGATTAGGAGACAGGAGTGGCAGGTGGGTGGATAGAAGATTGGGGTGAAGAAAGTAGTATGAAGAGGAAGTGGTAAAAGATGACAGATTAGCAGGTGGTGCGGTAGTGAAAGAAGTGGAACTAGGAAGTAGTGGGGGAGGAGGTGGTGAAAGGATATGGGATGGGGAGGTGGTAGAGCTGAAGGAGGTGAGAGGAGTGGGAGGAGCAGAGAGGAGACTGAGGAGGAGGTTGTGAGTGGGAGAAGGAGAGGGGAAGGGGTGAGAGAAGGTGACAGGAGTAGTGTAGGCATGTATGAGGAAGTGAGAGAGGTGGTGAGTGAAGTGGTAGGAGGAGATGAAGCATGGGAGGAGGAGGAGGAGTGAGATGTTGATAGGAGTGAGAGGAGGTGTTGAGGGGAGGAGGAGAAGGTGAGTGGAATGAGTGGAGTGGAGGTGTTGAGAGGAGGTGGAGGGGGTGGGGGACGTGGAGGTGCTGAGAGAAGTGGGATGAGGAGGAGGTGAGAGGAGAGGTTTGAGAGGAATGGGAGGAAGATGTGAAAAGAGTGGTAGGAGTATCCATTGGGGGAGAGGGAGGAGGAAGTTGTGCGAGGAGCAGATGGAGGGGAAGTGAGAGGAGGAGTGGGAGTATTCAGAGGAAAAGATGAAAGGAGTTAGAAGAGGAGGTGCTGATGTAGAAGTAGGAGGACATGGTGAAAGGTGTGGGTGGAGGAGGTGGGAGGAGGTAAAAGGAGTGGGAGGAGAGGTGGTAAATGGAGTGTACACAAGGGGCTAGGAGGAAGTGATAGGAGGAAAGAGGTATGGGAGGAGTTGAGAGGAGGATGTGAGAAGAGAGTCAGGTGATGAAAGTAGTCAGATGAGGAGGAGGAGGAGGAGGAGGAAAGAAGGAGGAGCAGGTGGTGAGAGGAGGGGGAGGATCTGTGGGGAGTGGGAGTTGGAGGTGGTGAGAGAAGTGGGGGAAGGAAGTTAGGCATGAGAGGAGGTGGAGGGAGGAGGTAATAGGACTAGGAGGAGGAGGTGTTGAGAGAAGCTGGTGGGAGTGGGAGGAAGTGAGTGTGAGATTGTGAGAGGAGTCTGAAGAAGCGGTGAGGGGAATGGGAGCTGGTGGTGGGAGGAGGTGGTGGGAGGAGGAGTTTAGGCATGGTAGTAGGTGGAGGGAGGAGGTGATAGGACTGGGAGGAGGAGGAGATGAGACTGGGAGGTGGGAGTGGGAGGTTGTGAGAGGAGTGAGGAGTTGGAGGAGGAGGTGGTGAGAGAAGTGGGAGAAGTAGGTCATGAGAGGAAAGGGAAGAGGTGCTGGAGGGGTAGTGGGAGGACCATGTGGTGAGAGGACTTGTAGGTGGATGTGGTTAAAGCAGTGGAATGAGGACGTGGTGCAAGGTGGTGGTGAGAGGAGTGTTTGGTGGTGCGAGATTTGGGTGTATGATTTTGGTGTATGTAGGAGGTGGTGAAATGCGTGAGAATAGGAGATGGTCAGAGCAGGTGAGAGAAGTGGGAGGATGAGGTGTTGAGAAGAGGTAGAAGGGGAGTGGGAGGTGGTTTGAGGAGAGGGAGGAGTTGGAGGACCAGGAGGTGCAGTAAATAGCAGTAGGAGGAGATAAAAGGAGTGTGTGTGCAGAAGGTAGGAGGATGTGAGAAGAGGAGCGTAGTGGGCAGAGAAGGGGAGAGGAGTGGGAGTTGGTAAGAGAAGTGAGAGGATGAGGTGGTGAGAGTATTGGGGTGGTGGTGGGGAGAGGGAGGAGGATGTGGTAAAAAGAGTGTGAGTAGGAGCTGGTGAAAGGAGGTGGAGGAGGAGGGGAGGTGGTGAAAGAAGTGGGAGGAGGAGGTGGTGGGCAAAGTGGGAGCCGGGGAGAGGAATTGTGTGTGGAAGAGGTGGTGTTCAAAGTAGATGAGAGGAGTGGGAGGAGGAGGTGGGAGGAGCAGCTGGTGAGGGGAGGGGGAGGTGGCGTGGTGAGGTGGAGCATTGGGTGGAGTAATTTGTGAGAGGAGTGGGAGTAGAACATGGTGATAGGAATCGTAAGAGAAGGTGGTGGAGAGAGGGAGGAGGAGGTGGTGAAAGGAGTGCGAGGAGGAGGTTATTGAAGGAGGTGGTTAGAGGAGTGGTAGGAGGTGTGAGGAGAGGAATGGAAAGAAGATGTGTGGTAAATAGTGGGAGTAGAAGATGGTGAAAGGAGTGTGCGTAGGAGGATATGCTAGGAGGTGAGAGGAGTGGGCAGAAATGGTTAGAAGAGTGTTAGGACGCAATACGAGTGAGAGGAGGATGTGCGTGGAGTGTTAAGTGATGACTTGAGTCAGAAGAGGAGGTATTAAGAGGCGTAGGAGGATGATGTGAGAGGCACAGAAGGAGGAGATGGGACGGGGTGATAGGAATATGAGGAGGAGGTGTTGAGGGGAGGAGGTGAGAGGAATGGAAGGAATAAAAGGTGGTGAATGGAGATGGAGAGGTGCTCAGAGCAGATGAGAGGTGTGGGAGGAGGGGTGAAGGAGTTGAGGGAGTTGGAGGAGGAGTTGTATTAGGAGGGGGAGGTGTTAAGAGGAGTGAGAGGTGGAGGTTTGAGGCATGAGAGGTGAGAGGTGGTGAGGCGAGAGAGAAGAGGAGGTGATGAGAGGTGTAAGAGGAGGTGGTGATAGGAGTGTGTGGAGAAGGTTGTGCAAGAAGTGAGAGGAGGAGGAGGTGAGAGGATTGTGAAGTGATAAGAGGAGTCGGAGGAAGAGCTTGTGATAGGAATGGGAGAAGGAGGAGAGAGCAGTGGTAATGAGAGGTGACTTTGTTTCAAATGTCCTCATTTAGAGTGTTTCAAAGTTGTAGGACCCCAGGAAACAGGTTTTTCTAACAAACGCCTATATACACATGCATTTCATATAAATTTCTTGTTTCACATATAAGGGATAAAAGATGTGTTATGATTCGATTCAATTCAATTCAATTTTATTTGTATAGCACTTTTATTTGTCAAAGCAACTTTACAAAAATATATAAATTCTGAATATAAACTTATGACTCTATACATTTATCTATATATACCCCTAATGAGCAAGCCTGTGGCGAC
>JAQQZR010000038.1:20678483-20690114 GCA_030068235.1 Notoglanidium macrostoma | reverse complement strand
GGAACGATGGTGCTGGCTTTGAAGCACTTTGGGACGACAGCAGTGCTCAGGGAGATGTTGAAGATGTCAGTGAGAACGACTGCCAGTTGGTGTGCACATTCTCTGAGCACTCTCCCAGGGATGTTGTCTGGTCTGGCAGCCTTCTGTGGGTTAACTCTGCAAAGAATTTTCCTCACATCAGCAGTGGTCAGATGAAATTTTTCAAGAGATTTCTCTGGCAACTTTGAAGAAATGCGGTCTCTTGTGAGGGGAATCTCTTGCATCCTCACTTGTTAATTGTCCAGCCAGATACTCGATAAAAAGCTTTTCATCTGAGCAGTGAATTTCAGGGTTGCTCTCTAAAATATTTTGTTCTTTTAATACCTTTGGGTTAATAAGTCTTTTGTTATGTCATGCAGAAACTCTCCTACTCTCTCATCCAAACTGTGGAGGATATGTACCTTGTTCTGAAAAATAACATTATTTATTTTATTTGCTAAAACATTGTGACATTTTGTGTCTCACTTTTGGTCTCAAAATATGACAGAAAAGCTGGCCATTAGTGGAGTAATGATTCAGTCATTTGCCTGAATAAAGCCAGTGTGTAGGACAATGTTTTTGTACTCTCTTCTGAGCATGACTGCATTACTCTTGAAATTTTAAGATCTAAATCCCCAAGATCCCTTCATCTTGACCTTTTCTCAATGTATGTATATGATACATATATGTCAATGAACAATATATGTCAATGAGCAGTTCTTCATGTTACACTGAGAGCACCAGTTTTGGAATAAATATTAATTAGGTGGCCTGCACAGCCAGCACTGTAAATATGAAGGGCCTGTTATTTCACTCTTGGTATCAAGTTATTTAAATTCAATTCAATTCAATTTTATTTGTATAACGCTTTTAACAACAGACATTGTCACAATGCAGCTTCACAGAAGTATATAGATTCTGAATATAAACTCATGAATCTATAAATTTTTATATATATATATATATATATATATATATACATACACACAAGATTGTGGCCCATACTCAAAAGGGAACACATCCTCATTTGGGTCATACTGGATAGTGCAAATACATTTAACACACTTATGTAATAGGGTCAAGATATGAGTTCAAGACTGTTCGTGGTAATTTGAGTCCTATGCAATTGAAGCAGAACCACTCTTGTCAACAGGATCAGAGAGAGAGAGAGAGAGAGAAAGAGGGAGAAAAGAAAAGAGAAAAAGCAAATTGTTGGTATGTTGGGGGTTGTATGAGACCAGAAGTTCACTCAGATACTGAGGAGCGAGACCATTCGGTGCTTTATAGGTCAACAGTGGTATTTTATCATTTGTGTGAAATTTGATGGGAAGCCAATGCAGTGTAGATAAGATAGGGGTGATGTGCTCATATTTTCTTGTTCTAGTAAGAGGACCCTTGCTGCTGCATTCTGGACTAATTATAGCTTGTTTATGCACCTTCATCCAGACATTACGGCATTACAATAATCTAACATAGAGGTAACAGAAGCATTAACAAATTTTTCTGTGTCATACAGTGACATCATATTTCTTAGTAATATTTCTGGGATGAAAGAATATTATCTACATGAGCATCAAATGACAGATTGGAGTCAATAATCACACCAAGGTCTTTTACTTTTGCACATGGTGAAACAGAAATGTTATCCAGAGTTACAAAGTAGTTGGAAAACTTACTTCTAGCTACATGTGGTCCTAGTACTAGTATAATATATAAAGAAAAAAGCAGCAGAAAAAAGTTGTTTCTGCCATTCACAGTGAGAGTTGCCACTGCTAATTCCTACACAATTAGACCATTCAAGTTCTTTCTCATGTTTTCAGCTTTTCATTGCATACTGGCATGCATACAAACCCAACTGTGACTATGTCTCCTTTCTTTTCACACATTAAATCATTGCTAACATCTACCATAATGTCTTTTTTGTACAGATATACTAGTTCAAATCCTCTGAGATATCAGGCTGCATTGCCATGTTGACTATTGCCGCTGTTTTGGTTGATGAGCAAGCATAGTGCTTGGCTAGTTAGGAAACATTTTCCTAAACAGCTGTCTGATGTGCTTGCACAACTGAAAAGGCAGGTTGTTCTCAAAATAAAAAATGTAAAGTGCACTTCTGCTCTTGTCACCTTGTCTGTTAGACTGATGAAAAAAATACTAGCGCACCCATCACTGTGCTTGACCTCTCCACATAATGTGGTCCCTAAAACAAATAGCATGCACTGTATAAAGTTATATCCTTCATTATCTTCTCTTATGTATAAATATTTGTTCAGTGGTTGTATCTGCAATTTTAATCAGATGTTTTGTTTCTATTAAGCACCTTGTATGTGTAAAGCTGTCATGTATCTGCCCCATGCTATGAGCGCAGTGCACTTTTGCTGATCTTTGCCACACTCAGTGCTGCAGCACATGCTTCTGGGTTCACCCCACAGGACTACAGCCCTGGACTGCATTCATCCAGGTTCTCCATGGTCTCGCAAGAACTCTGGCCTCAGTAGGTATGCTGGCAGGCGGAAACCCTAGATATTTTTTGGGTATTTTATATTTATCTCTCTTTGTCAAGGAGAAAACTGGTATCTGTAAAGGAACTTGATGAGCATCTGAGGAAGATCTGTTCCAACAATCATGTGCCAACCACCGTTCCAGACAGCATGCCACCAATCCACCCAGCAGATCAACAGATGGACACAAGGCTCTCTACCTGGAGTGAGATTGAGAGCACAGTAAAGTGGGTGAGATTAGCATTAGCCACTGTGCTCAACGGTGCTCCATATAGGCTCTATAAGAACACCCCAGGCATCCTGAAGCACCTCTGGACCCTAAACATGACGGTATGGAAAAGTGAACTCCTCAGCCATCAACCAGTTCTACCAGATCACTCTCCAGAATGTGGAAGGAAAGATTTTCTTAGGTGTTGTGGCTCAAAGACTCTCAGTGTTTTTGCAGAATAACAAGTTTGTCAACTCCTCTGTGCAGAAGGCAGGAAGATGTGGCTTTTCAGGATGTTTGGAACACACTAACATCATCTGGCACCATGTGCAGACAGCCAAAAAGGAAAAGAAAGACATGCATGTGGTTTTCCTCGTTGTTGCCAATGCCTGCGGGGTCAGTTCCACATGAGCTACTGAAGGCAGCATTCAACTTCTTCCATGTCCCAAAGGGCATAACAAAGCTGGTCAAAGCCTACTTCCAGGACCTTCAGTTCTGTGTCACTGCACAGCACAATACCACCACCTGGCAGATGCTTGAGATTGGCTTAATGGTGGACTGTAGCATCTCTACCCCGGCCTTCACCATGCTGATCCTCATTATTCAAGCATCACGATGAGTGGTTGATGGGGAACCTTGGAGTCTTCCTCCAATCAGAGCATATAGGGATGACATGATAGTCACTACAACAAAAGCATGCACCAAATGACTGCTGGTTTAACTTGGAAAACATTGGATGGACACAAATGGAGATCAAACCCAGCAAATCCTGCAGCATCTCCATTGTCAAAAGTCAGCTCACCAACAAGAGGTTCAGAATAAATCATGAGCCAATACCAACTATCCTGGAAAAGCCCATCAAAAGCCTTGGATTTTGGTTCACCTGTAATGGGAAAATACATTTTAATCATGTCTGAGTGCTATATGCAGATTTTCTAATCATGCTTGAGAATTAAATGCAGCATTTTAATGCACCATTAAGATTTTGAAGTCTTTTTGAGTAGATTAACTGCACCCTGCTCAGTGATTAGTGGTCAACTAAGGTATGCTAAACATTTACCATGGCAAACATTCAGCTTGTTCAGTGTGTGGAGTGCAGGATGTTTAGTCATTCTTCCTCCATCATTAGTAATAGCTTTACTTGTGATAAGTGCATATTAATTAGCTCACTCATGGAGAAGATTGCAGTATTAGAGGAGCGCATCCAGTCTCTAGAGAGGGTTAGTGAGAGTGAGAATAGTGTAGTGTCTGTAAGGGAAAGTCTGGATGCCTTAGGTAGAGTTAGCAATCCCCCAGCTCCAGCATTAGAGCACTCACAGCTGGGCGTATGGGTGATGACTTGGCAGTATAATCCCAGAGCCAAGGCTAACACCAAGACTCACCCAAGGGAGCACCACTCCTCTTCGCATCATCAGGTTTGCTATCCATCTCCCATCTCAATGCTATTCAAGGTAGAAATACACTACATATGTAGTGTACACTAAAGTTTGCTCTAATAACCTAATTAAAATAAATTTGGATCATAATGAAAGTACAGCCAGCACCTTTGATCTAAAGCCAGGACTGTTAAATGTTAGATCTTTTACATCTAAAGCACTTTTTGCTAATGAAATTATTCAGGATCAGCAGGTTCATGTACTGTGTTTAACAAAAACATGGATCTAACCAAATGAATACATAGCATTAAACGAAGCTAATCCTCCCGGCTATAGCTACGTATACCAGCCTCGTCTAACTGGCAGAGGAGTTGCAGTGCTTTATAATGATAAACTAGGCATAAAAAAAACTGGACATAAATTTTGTTTGAGGTTCTCTATACTAACATAACATATGTAGCCACTATTTCATCTCAAACCTGGCTGTCTCTTTAGACAAAGCATTAATTGTTGGAGACTTTAAAATTCATATTCATGACACAGACATTCTTCTGAGAACAGCATTCATGTCCATTCTAGATTCATTAGGAGTTAATCAGAATTTACTAGGACCCACTCATGATGGTGGTCATGCCTTTGATCTAATTCTAAACTTTGGATTAAGTACCAAATATTGACACAATTTCACAGTCTGAAACTCTCTCAGACCATTATCTCATCTTTTAAAATGTGTCGTAGTTATACCATATGTACCTTGCCATGCTACCTTGACAAAGGAACAGCTTGTGCACAGAGTTTTATAAGTGATCTCCCTGAATTATCAACCTTGATTGTATCAGCATCAGCCTCCACAGAACTCAACCAGTTAACTAAATGCTTAGAGTCAACATTTCGCTATACACTAGATAATGTAGCACCATTTAAAAGGAAAATAATTTGACAGACATAATTAGCACCCTGGAATAATGATGACATGTACACCTTAAAACAGACCACTCGCAAATTAGAACAAAAGTAGAGTCAAACTAAATTGATAGTATTCAAATAACCATGGAAGGATAGCCTCCTGAGCTATAGGAAAACCCTTAGTGCTGCTCGATCAACATATTTCTCCACACTAATAGAAGATAACCAAAATAATCCTAGCTTCTTATTTAATACTGTACTGTATACTGTATTTAATACTTCATGAATTTTTTCAATGACAAGATTGACAATATCAGGCAAAACATAGATTCTAGAAAAGGATGTAGCACAGCAATTATGCTCATATCTACATAGGAATAGCATTCATGAAATGTATCAGTCAGGATTTAGACCTCACCATAGCACAGAGACAGCACTAGTTAAAGTGATAAATGACCTAGTACTGGCTTCTGATCAGGGTTGTCTCCTTGCTTGTGTTACTTGACCTTAATGCAGCTTGGATAGAAAGGATAGATCAGAAAAGGTTGTGGGAGTTAAGGGAACGGCCCTCTCCAGGTTCAGGACTTATTTGACTGATCGTTATACGTTTGTTGATATAAATGATGACTCCTTTACACATAGTAAGGTGAAGTTTGGTGTTCCACGAGGTTCTGTTTTAGGCCCATTGCTTTTTTCTTTATTTATGCTACCTCTGGGTAATATTCATAAACATGGTATTAGCTTCCACAGTTATACTGATGACACAGTTGTATGCCTCAGATCAAAGCCAGATGAGAGACACAAGCTTAATAAAATTGAGGAATGTGTAAAGGACATTAGACAATGGATGCTTAATAACTTATTTCAACATAATTCTGATAACACAGAAGTACTAGTACTAGGACCACATGCAGCTAGAAGTAAGTTTTCTGATTACATAGTAACTCTGAATGGCATTTCTGTCTCACTATGTGCCAAAGTAAAAGACCTTAGTGTGATTATTGACTCCAATCTGTCATTTGAAGCTCATGTAGATATCATCAGGACAGCCTTCTTTTATCTCAAAAATATTGCCAAGATAAGAAATATGATGTTACTGCATGACAGAAAAAATATTTCATGCTTTTGTTACCCCTAGGTTAGATTATTGTAATGCCTTACTGTCTGGATGTTCCAGTAGGTGCACAAACAAGCTCCAATTAATCCAGAATGCAGCAGCGAGGGTTCTTACTAGAACAAGAAAATATGAGAACATCACCCCTATCTTATCTACACTGCACTGGCTTCCAATCAAATTTCACACAAACTACAAAATACTTCTGTTGACCTATAAAGCTCTGAATGGTCTCGCACCTCGGTATCTGAGTGAACTTCTGGTCCTTCATGACCCCCATGCCTAGTTAGATCAAAAGGTGCAGGCTATTTGTTGGTATCTCGAATAGTGAAGTCTAAAGGAGTGGGCAGATCTTTCTCTTACAAAGCCCCTCAGTTACGGAACAACCTTCCAGTTAGTGTTCGGGACTCAGACAGTATCAGTGTTTAAATCTAGGCTGAAAATGTATTTGTTTAGCCAAGCCTTTTGTTAATAGCTTTCTCTTAGGTAAATGAGCAGATCTGGAGGGTTCTCAGGCATAGAATGTTTTGGTAAACTAGGATGTTTGGATGCTGACACACACACACACCCCTCCCTCTCACACATTCACTCAGGTTTGTTGACCTCATGTCTGCGTTAACTTCTGGCTCTCCCTTTTAGTTATGCTGTCATAGCTAGCCTTGCTGGAGTTCCTGCTTGCACTCAGTACACAATATACTCTGTTCCTTAATCATTACATAACAATGAGCATGCTTAATCTGCTTTTACTCTTCTCTCTCTTTTTCTCTCTCTGTCGAGCTGCACATGATACTCCTGAGAGTCCAGTGATCCTGACCCCTTCTGCTTTCTGGACCTGCCTGATCCATCCTGTTGTCCTACTTCAGGTTGGAGTCATCACTTGGAAACCACTTGCTCCTGTTGAGGATGGCACAATATGAACTGCCTCAACATACACCTAGAACTGTGATGATGCCGTTGGACTAATGTTGACATGACTCTCTGCTGCAATGGCATAGGACTTGAATCACAACAAACAGTCTTGCACTCAAATCTTGAACCTATTACAGAAGTGTGTTAGTTGTAATTGCACTATCCATTGCCACCCAAATGAGGATGGATTCCCTTTTGAGTCTGGTTCCTTTCAAGGTTTCTTCCTCTTGTCATCTCAGGGAGTTTTTCTTTGCTACCTTTGACATAGGCTTGCTCATTAGGAATATATATACTGTAGATAAACTTATAGATTCATAAGTTTATGTTAAGAATTTATATACTTCTGTGAAGCTGCTTTGTGACAACGTGTGTTTGCACTAGCTAGAATGCGTCCTTATCCCATTGAAAACCAGAATGCATAGTAGACATGTATTTCTGTAGACAATCATAAGGAAAAAATTATTTTCCAGAGTTCACAAACCTTTCAACATGCTAAGTAACCTAATGGTCATATTTCAGGTGCTATAAGGAAATTTGGTGCACCATCAGTATACCTTTTATTTTTTTACCCAAAAGTAATGAATTAATTAAGCGATCACTCAACCAATTGAGTTAGGTTAACCAATTTAGTTGGTTAATTAATTGTTGAAATTCCTTGTGTACACTTCAAGAACTTCTTAGAAAGTCAATACAAGTTGAACTTAGACAAATTCACTATTCAACTAATTTTGGCAGAGGGGAGCAGAAAGGAAAAGGGAGTACTAGAAGTGCTTCACTCTATGAATTTGGGGATCCCTGGCATGGCATACATACAGGCATGTGTGTGAGAGAGACATCTACAAATGTTGACAGCAATGACATTGTAGCAAGAAGGTGTTGGCAGATATAAACATAAGGAACGTAACTGGAGAGATATTTGGAAAAAGTTCTTTGTATTAAAAAAAAAAAGCTTAGTCCATAGGTTTTTTTTTAATCATCAGCATACCTACAAGAGATGAATGAATTAACACCTAGATTAGAGAACAGTTATGTCAAAAGGTAAAAAAACATCAACATAAAGCTGAGAGAAGTACTGTTTCATGTCAAAAGCAAGTAAAATACAAAGCAATGAAAAAGACTCAAAACATCCTGTAGGTAGTAGAACATTGCTTGTATCAATTACTAATTCATCTTGCTTCCTTGTGTTTTCCACCAACTGGTACTGAAAACACACTTTAATATTAATAAGCTACTAACACTTGCACATTCCTGTGTACATGAGATAATCTGCTAAGAAACATCATTGAGCACATGTTCTCCATTAGAACATTCCTCAGCACATACATACACATACGCTTGAATTTTGAGCATGCATTTTGAGCAGTTCATAACTGGAAGCCTATGAATGGAGCCCTCAGGTAAGCTTTGTTGAAACAAATCCAAGCTGCTAATGACACATTGAAAATATTCACATTTCATTTAACTTGATGTCAACTGCTGCTCCCTGCTCCCTCACCTGACTGTTTTCTGCATTAGTCATACTTTTGGGCAATAATGTGCAGAAGGTAATGCGGTGGAAGCATGGTTTAATGCATATGAGAACCTTCAGTTTGTGAAATATTATTTAAACCAGGTGTGTTCAATAATGGAGGAAAAGAGCTCATTTGAGAAGTTGAAGTTTGAATTTAACTTCAACATTTCCTTTGATATGTACACCTTTTCCAGGATATAGAAGAAAATGTACATTTATATCAATTGCCCTAGCATTGTATATTTATTTTAATATACTTTATGTTCTTTTGCAGGTTACATGATTGCCTTTTGCCTGCTTTCTTAAAAAATGATTCTTATAGGATAGGTATATCACTTTTATTGAGTGAAAGATCTTTGTTATTTATTTATAAATTTTTTGCTAAGAACACATTTAGATGAGCCAAAAACAGAGAGAATAGTATTTCAAATTACATAATCTAGCCTCTGAATACCGCAAAAATGACAATGAAATATAAATTGTCTCTAACAGCAACATATAGCAATTTGCCATAAGTAATACTGCTTGATATCAGAGTACATGTCTTACACAGATACACAGATGATAACCCTGGCAGCACAAACCTGACTTCATATAAACGGGTGGGAAATGATGAGAAAAAAGGTTTTGAAGAATTCATTACATTGTCTACTGGCAGTCTGATAATGGCACATTATTGAAAATCCTTCACCAACCTGTATATTGCAGCAACTCAACACCTGTTGGGCCCTGTATTTTTCATCCTCAGCTTGGAATAAATTGTCATCATCATAACCATAATCACTGTAATAAAAAAAGCCTTCATCCCTATGCCAAATTACTGTGCCATTTGATTTAAAGTCATTGAGCAGGAGAATGGAGAGAATACTGTGCATGGAAGTCTTGACTCAAAGAGCACAAACCTACAAACACGCAGGTACACACACCTGTGCATCTTACTCCTGAAAATGGCAATGGCCCAGATCTGACTAATACACAGGCATTCCTCTGGGAAAAAATGAATAACATTATAGAAAGTACACTGCACCAGGTGTGCTGGGACAGACAGAGGCTTTTCAAAGAAAAACAAAGAAAACCTTAATAACCACAAATGATATTAGAAGACCTTTACAGACAAAATGATAATGAGTTAGGAATCATTGTATGTGTACATCTTCATTAATTTAGAGTCCTGTGAGGGATTTTCTTACAATTTGGAATATTTCTAAGAACTCTAACTGAGAAGTAGTTTGGTTAGAGTTCAAAAAAGGCAAAAGAAAATACAGAGAAAAATAAAATGGATTAAATATTTTTATGGCACTTGTACATAAAGATTTGCTCCATTTCAAATTTCCTTTATAGAAACAAGTGGAATGGCACTTCTTTTATAGTCTCTCACTGCCTGAACTCAACCTGCTGCTAGCTTTTAAATGTAAATACAGTTTGCCTTTCCCATGAACACAAACCAATAACATTATCCATGCTTTATCATGGCAAACTAAATGAAATATACAGGTTTGCACAGGCAACGCGCAGAGTAAACAGTCAATGCTAAGTGATGTACGACAAAAAACAGACAACAAAATAAGAAAAGTTCAACATACAGATCACAAGGACAGACACAGGGCCACTATTTTATTGCCACTAAAGGTGGAACAGAAAGAGTGATAAACAATTATAGGAGAAATACACAGTCCTCTTCAAGGTATTTCTTAATGATTCAGAACTGCTCTTTTATACCATTATGTTGGGAAAATCTAGATTAGAAATTATTCATATTATTCAAATAAATTATAAAAAAAATTCCAATCATTATGTTAGAAAAATCTAGATTAGAAACTAGAGACATTTTTATAAGACTGTTTTTAAGGGTTGATTAATGTTTTGACAACTAACAGCTTATATCGAGGTAATATGCTGGCTGTTAAAGATGGAGGAGCTAGATGAAATTGAAATAAGATCAGCTAGCAAAAGTCTAATACACAGAATCAGAGACCTAAGTTTATTCCATTAGATGTCAGAAGGCAGACAGAACTCATTTTAAGAACACAGGTTTCTCTGTGGTAGGTTATGTGGAAGTGCCAGGCTTCTGAGTGGCTTGCAGACGCAATCTCCTCCTTGCTATAGCCTCCTGCTTCTTCCTCTCAATCTCAGCAGCAGAGCACTTCACTGCTGGCTGAACTGTGATAAACACTACAAAATCAAACAGAAGGAAAAAAAATGTCTGCAACAACATGGATATTTTCCTCACTGCTCAGCATGATGCACTTGACACTGTTTATTATTTGTATAAAGATAGAAAACCAAGAAAGAGAACCAGAAATTAATAGAAAATTCCCAATTCATTATAGGTCCATTATATAAAGAACAACCAGATGTTCATCTGGGTCAGGGTGAACAATAAATTAATGGATTAACCAAACATACTTACATTCACTGTCCACTTTATTAGGAACACTTCTGAAACTACACATTCATGAAGCTATCTAAACAGCCAATCATGTGGTAGCAGCACAGTGCAAAAATCAGGTAGATACAGTTCAAGAGCTTCAGGTATTGTTCACAGCAAACATCAGAAAGAAGAAAAAGTGTGATCTCTGAATTTTGATCATGGCATTTAGATCATGGTAATTCAGAAACTGCTGATCTTCTGGGATTTTCACACACACAACAGTCTCTAAAGTTTACAAAGAATGGTGTGAAAAAATTGAGTGAGTGACAGTTTTATGGGTGGCCTTATTGAGAGAGGTCAAAGGAAAATGGCCAGATTAGTTTGAGCTACCTGGAAGGATATAGTAACTACAATGGTCAATTTTTACAATTATGGTGAGCAGAAAAGCATGTAAGCAAGCACAAAACATCAAGTGGCAACTTCTGTCAGCCAAGAACAGGAATCTAAGGCAATCATGGACACATGCTCACCCAATCTGGACAATTAAAGATTATAAAACATATTACATATTACTAGTCTTTTTCCAGTCTTCAACTGTCTAGTTTCAGTTTCAGCCCATGAACGATTCAGATTCCTGATCATGGTTCAATTCAATTCAATTCAATTTTATTTGTATAGCGCTTTTAACAACAGACATTGTCTCAAAGCAGCTTCACAA
>JAQQZR010000038.1:20661728-20678383 GCA_030068235.1 Notoglanidium macrostoma | reverse complement strand
ACACGTATAACAAAAACGCCAACAACGGCAAAACTCCCGGCAAACGATTCGAAAACAGGAAATGACGTCCACTGTGAGATTAACCCATTGAGTCACTATCCTTCAAAATCATGGTGAAATCTGATGTGGACTTCTGCTGCTGTAGCCCATTCACCTCAAGGTCTGATGTGTTGATGTGCTTCCCGAGATGCTTTTCTGCTCACCACAGGTTGTAGTGTTTAGTTGAGTTATTATAAACTTCCTGTAAGCTCAAACCAGTCTGGTCATGCTATATCTTGCTTCACTAAGAAGATGGAAAAGTGAGGTACATACCGCATCAAGTGGTATACCACGAAATAAAGAAAACTATTACACTTGCTCAGGTATTTGACTGCTCATTGACATACAAATGTACATCCCTCAATGGTAAACTCTAACAAACTCTCTACTTGCTACTCTTATTAGGTTCCATCAGGAACCTATTGCTATGATGGCAGATACAAAGGTGATGTTTCAGCAGATTTGTGTTCCTCAGAATGACAGAGACCTCTTGAGATTTTTGTGGTGACCAGATGGTGACACAATCAAGAACCTGGAGGAGTGCATATGACTGTCCACCTGTTTGGTGCAATATCCTCTCCAACATGTGCAAGCTTTACACAGTACAGCAGGTGACAACAGTCACAAATAGAATGAGCTGGTGAGCAGGACAATTAAATACAACTTATGTCAATGACAATCTCAAATCAGTGGCAACAGAAGAACAAGCCATTACCCTCTGCGAAAACCTCAGAGACCTGTGCTCTCAGGGTAGATTAAGCTTACTGTTGATTTGCAACAGCCATGCTGTATGTGCTTCCATTCCCAATGAGTAAAAGGCAAAGCAAATAAAAGAGCTGGATAGAGAAAAGCTTCCACAAGAAAGATCACTGGGAATCCAAGGGAGTACATTACCTTTCTGAGTCATACTCAAGAATGGACCTCTGACACATTGAGAAATACTACCTATTGTCAGCTCTGATTATGACCCCCTAGAATTCTTAGCCCCATTCATTTTGAAAGTCAAGCAGATCCTTCAAGAGCTCTGCCAACCAAAGCGTGAATGGAACGATGGCATATCTAAGATGCATCTTGCACCATGGCAGAGGAGGTATGCTAATTTATAATAGCTTTCAGTATTCAATATTGGCAGATGCATGAAACCCAAGAACTTCAGCTGAGTTATAACACCACAAGGATATATTATAAAAGAACAAAGCTCTGGCAGTGCAAGTTATCTTAGATTTTCCAACAGAGCAGGGTGAGTCCATGTTGCCTTTGTACTGAGGAAATCCAGGGTAACACCACTGAAGCAAATCACAACCCCCAGATTAGATCTTGCCTCAGCAACACTCACAGCAAAAATAGATATTGTGTTGAAGTCAGAATTGAAGGCCAAGTTGGAACCCTCAGCCTTTTGGATAGACAGGTAGTCTGTGCTGAAATACATAAGAACTGAGACAAGAAGATTCTAAATCTACAGTGCATAATGAAAGTTTTCAGACCCCTTCAATTTGCCCTCATTTTGTTACGTCTCAGACTCATCTTAAAATTGATTAAAGATATAGATATTTTTTTTTTAATCAAACAATCTAGACAACAAAAAACAAAGCACATTTGGCAGCAATAACAGCCTCAAGTTTTATGGGGCATCACCCAACTAGTTTGGCACACCTTTCTTTTGGAATTTTCTTCCATTCTTCTTGGCAGAATCATTCAAGCTCAACCAGGTTGAATGGGGAGTGCTGGTGCACAACCATTTTCAGGTCTCTCCAGAGATGCTCTATTGGGTTCAGGTCTGAACTCTGGCTGGGCCACCTCAGGACTTTCTCAGAATAATTCTTAAAGCCATTCCTTTGTTTTCTTCTTGGTTATGCTTCGAGTCTTTGTCCTGTTGAAATGTAAACCTTCACCACCTGAGAAACAGCACATTCTGGAAAAGATTTTCCCTGTGGTTTGCTCTATATATTCCTGCATCAATCATTCCCTCTATCCTGATTAGTCTCCCAGCCCCTATCACAGCAAAACATCCCCACAGCATGATGCTGCCACCACCATGTTCAACTGCAGGGATAGTATTAAGTTATGCTCAGTGCCTGGTTTCTTCCACACACGCCACTGGGAATTGTGGCCAAATAGCTTAATTTTGTTTCATCAGACTGAAGAATTTTGATTCTTATGGTCTGAGAGTCCTGAAGGTACTTTTTGGCAAACTATCAAGTGGGCCTTTTAGTGAGGAATGCTTCAGTTTGGCCACTCTACCATAAATGCCTGACTGATGGAGTGCTGCACTGATGGTTGTCCTTCTGTATGATTCTCCTATCTCCACAAAAGATTTTGGATCTCATTTGTAGTGATCAGTGCGTTCTTGGTTACCTATCTGACCAAGGCTCTTTGTCCCCGATTATTCAGGTTATGTGGGTAGCCGGATCTAGGAAGACTGGCTGTGGTTTGAAATCTCTTCCATCTCAGAATGATGGAGGCTACTTTGCTCTAGGGCATTTTTAAATGCTACAGAAATGTTCATGTCCTTCCCAAGATCTGTTTCTTGCAGGTCTACAAACAATTCTCTGGACCTCATGCTGGTGTAACCCTTGTAACTGTGTCCTTGTCACTTGTCTAGCTGGCTGTAGGTTATATGTTAGATGGATAATTGAACTCATATAGCTCATATGACATGAGCAGAACTCCGGATAAATTCATATTGTTTCTTATGACATGAATAACTCTGATAGGATACAAATATTAAATATGGCAATAAATAGTTAAAGAATAAATGCACACACATTTATCTATATTCTCATGAAAGGGGCATTTCATTTTATAAAGAAAAGAAAGGAAAAAAATGATGGATTTACTTTTCCTGAATGTGATCGAGACATGGGTGAGTTCATGTGCTCAAGTTGTGCTCAATATGGGTGACGTGGAGTTCATGTGCTCGAGCTGAGCGAATCAGAAGTCGTCGCTTCTGTAACTGACTGTTTTTTTTCCCTCGTTTTTTCCTCTTTCTGACGGGCCGAGAACGAGACGGCTGCTTTTTTGAGTTTGCAGAAGACTTGGCACTTGAAAGTTCAGCATTTTACCTCCTTCGTGCTGTTATTGTAAGAGCTAACTGGATAGAATGTATTTTGGCAGATTGGTTGAGCGAGGACTTCGTGTATTTGCGACTGAAAGAACTGGGCTGGCGTGAGCTGTTTGTGTCATAGTGACTGTGTATGTCTGTACGAGACTTAAATCTCTGGTGAGTGAACATTTATGTGACGTTTTGAATGTGTATATGCCAGTTAAGTGTTTAGTACGGATGAGCAAGCTGTTAATTTCATGTGTAGTATTAGACAAATGGAATGTTCATGCTAAGAAGTTATGTAACTCATTCATATTGGGCATGGCTCTTACCTCATGTGTTTGTTGGGTGTGCGGTTAAAAAAAAAAAGGGACGGGGGCATGAGAAAGTTGACATTTAGTCATTTTATTTGTGTGATGTTGATGATTCATGTGTACGTGTGCCTGTATATGTATGTATGTATATATATATACACACACACACACACACACACACACACACACACACACACACACACACACACACACACACAGTTATTGAAAATGGTATTATAACCCTGTTCGGCCTATACAGGCTGGGTTTTTTTTTTTTTGTGTCTTTTCTTTTGCATGATCCTCCTCCATCTGTGACGCCCAAGGCCTGCACATGGACTCCTCTGCTGCGAATGTGATTGTTCACATTAGATAACTAGCTAAGTACAGTTAAGGTCAGAATTATTAGCCCCCCCCCAAAGAAATCACACAAAACCCATAATTTTTCCATGGAAATGTCCATAACAAAAACTGTTAATACTTGTATTGCTTCCAAAAGAACAAAGACAAAATCTCCACAAAGTGTGGAGAAAGACTTTATCGAGCCTATATGTGACGGAGGAAATACAATGTCACTTCAGTGGCGGTGCAAATGCAAAGTGAAAAAAGGCCCTCGAAGGCGAGAAGTTCTCAGGGGAGCGCCACAGGAGGTAGTCCCTATAAAAAGGATTGCTTCCAAAAGAACAAAGACAAAATCTCCACAAAGTGTGTTTAAGATATTCTATTGATATTCTGAATTTTAACATGAAAACTGAAAAATAGCAAGGCCAAAATTGTTAGCCCCCCTGAGTTTTTTTCTCTTTCAAGACAAACCTGACCTTAATTAGCTTTAAAACCACACCTGAACATTCACTTCACAACTTGCACACCACACCTGAGTAATCAATCAACAATGACCTTTACATAAGGAACTCTGGTTAACAGGGCCACAGGACTACTCTGACACCTTCGGTAAGAAGCAATTTCATCATGCCAAAATAAAAAAAGAAATTAGTCTGGAACTCAGAAAGAGGATAGTAGATGCGCATCGTGAGGGTGAAGGCTACACTGCCATTTCCAAACGTTTCACAGGCCTGGAACAGCTGTACGATGCTTCACTGCAAAGCACCAGGAGACAAAATCTGTTGCTAACAAACCAAGGCATGGCCGAAAGCGCAGTATCTAAAAAAAATTAAAATAAAAAAAAATAACAATAAAAAAAAATTCTATAGACAGAAAAACAATCAAAGATGTCACCAAGGATCCCTGGGTCTCTGCCAAGGTGATTGTTGCTGAGCAGGCCTCTTCTGGAGTTGATTTGTCAAGGAAGACAGTTGAGAGAGCTCTTCATCCTGGAGGACTTCGAGAGCACCATCCAAGAAAAACTTCATTGCTGAAACAACGGAACATCAATGCCCAATTGAAGTTTGCCCATGAACATTGGAAACATGGTAATGAGTTTTGGAAGTCTGTTCTACTGGGAACCTCGTTTGTGTTCATGGGGTCATGAAAAAGAGAGCAGTATGTTGACATTTTGAAGAATAATTTAAAGAAATCTGCTGCAAGTCTCGCTTTAGGTCGCCGCTGGGTCTTTCAGCAAGATAATGACCCGAAGCATACCCCCAAGTTGGTCACAAACTTTTGAAGGACATCAAAGTCAAGGTCCTGTTGTGGCCCTCACATTTTTCAGTTTTCTTGTTAAAATTCAGAAAATTGACAGAATATCTTAATAAATCTTTGTTCTTTTGGAAGCAATACAAGTATTAACAGTTTTTATGGTCATCTCCATGGAATTATTAAGGGCTAATAATTCTGACCTTAACTGTAGCTCACTAGCTAACAAGTTCATGTTACATGGCTAGTGTGATAATGTTAGCAAGCTCAGAGTCTTGCTGTCAATGCCATCATACAAGGTCACATATTGTTATATGTGTACAGTTATTCATCGACCAGATGAATTTCGCACCCATACAACCTGAATGAGAGTGAAGCAAAAATGTACCGTTAGCTCTCCACTACAATCAATCTCTCACGCACACCAATTCTTGCTCCCTCCTGGTGTTTCACGTGACATACTTTGATTTAAAAAAAAAAAACTAAAAAAAAGTGGGGTGCGTATTTGCAAGTCACATTGATGAGTCTAGGTATAAGATTTAGTCGTACGGTCTCCAAAAATGGTCACAAAATGGGACTAAATTTCGCAGTCTGGAGACCAGAAAGGTATTAGGAAAAAAGGTGCCCCTCCATGGTCAAATGACAAAATTTTTTGCACATCCTCAGGAATTGTACTCAAGTTCAACTACAAACTTTGGTGTCAGCACATCAATTTATTGCTGAGATACTCACTCACTTCCTGCTTGGAGGCTTCGCCACCCATTTCGACTGTTTAGAAAATCTGACAGATTTTGTGAGGCTTGGTCCAAAGACCATCTTTGCTAAATTTGTTGAAGTTGGACATTGGTTGCCTGTGAATTTTTTTTTTACACCTTTTAATAAAATCCAATATGGCAGCTGCATCAGTTAGGTTGACAAATTGCCATGGCTACCTCCAAACAAATTACCACGAGTTATTTAACAGTTTTTTAACATTAAACAGTTGCTGAGATGTGACCTTACTTCCTGCTTGGTGGCTTTGCCACTGATTGGCTGTACGGGAGACTTTTGTTAGGCTTCCTCAGATCACCTCTCGCAAATTTTGTGAAAACTTTTAAGCATTTTTGATAAAATCCAAAATGGTAGAAAACCTATATAGCAGATTTTCTGTCATGGGATGCTAAAGAATCCAAAACGTACCTCATTTGAAAATCAAATATACAGTTCAAAAGTTACATGTATAAATGCACCTGACCCAGGTACAAACGTGAGACTTGGTGAAATGTATCAGGGCAGTCACCCTAATCAGTGTGCCAAATTTCAAAACAGTTTACCCTAAAGTTCTGTGGGCTGCTTTAGACATCTTGGCCAGAAGAAGATGAATAATAAGAAAAGGTAGAAACACAATATGGTGCCTATGCAGCTTTGCAAGCCAGAGGTGATGGTGGCAAGGAAAAATTCTGAGACAATATGAGGAAGAAACCTTTAGAGGAACCAAGGTTTCAGATAACTGCATGAAATATGATGGTGTTCCTAATAAAGTGGACAGTGATAGTATTAGAGTCATCCAAAGTAGAGGCAGAAAGGAAGAAATCCTACCTTTGTTCCTCAGTGCCCCTGGGTCAGACTGATGCCTCTTGAATGTGGGATGGTGGGAGTTTTCTCCAGACTGTCCTGTTGAATTCCTCAACTGAGTGAAATGGTACTGCTGCCTGATGTTCTGAGGACATTGGTTTGCTTGTGAAGTGCTAGCTGTTTCAGAAATGTTTTGCTCATTTCCATGAATACCTGAAGCACCTGGTATTGAATGTGAGCGTACAAAAACACACACAGGCTGTTTGTAGTCTGTGGGATGCTGAGATTGAAAAGTTCTGCTGTTCCTACTTATGTTTGAAGAACTAGAAGTGATGTATGAAGGTAGTTCAGGTGAGGAACGTGGGAGATTAGTTGAATTCTTGTTTCTTTGCTGCTCTTGACTACCTGAGATTCGCTCCAGGTCATCACAGGCCTGATAAAGTAGATGATCATCATCTCCATCACCCCAAAGAGAGTCCAAGTACTTCCCTGATGCTCCAGCTGAACTGGCTAAACTTTTGGCTCCTGGACAACCACTGGTCATAACTATCTGCCGCTTTTTACCCATTGCATGTGCTTTCTGATATTCTGAAATTGTGTTGAGGGAATCAGAGATGGTTTTTGGAAGTTGCTTAATTGCACCAGACTGGACAGGAACATCTGACTTGAAAGTACTAGGATTGGTGCAAGTTTTTGATGAGATACTAGTGTAATGATTAGTAATCTGGTGAGCTTGAGGGGAACAGGCTCTGCTGCTTGATCCAGAAGAACTGGCTGTCATTATACGTTCACATTTTCTGGAAGCAGCAGACTCTATTTGAACAGTGGTCTTTGCTGTGCAGGAGCTCAAAAGCCGAGGGTTCTGAGTCACTTCCAGCATAAACAAGTCACTGAGAAGATCATCATTATCCCAGTCATCATCAAAGGCTGGTTTTGACACCTGAGGATCTCTAGGGAGATTATTGCTATCTGAAGTGGCTGGTCTCATTCCATGAGTAGACGTATTTTCAGTCTTGCTCTCCTGTGAACAGTTAGCCGATGGAGGAGTTAGTCTCCCACTCAAGTGCTGGGTCGGTCCATCAAACAGAGCATGCAGCTCAGCCTCATTGTTTAGCTCTTTATCTTCTCCAGTTGAAGCTCCAATACTCTCTGATTCCAGGTGGATGGCCATGAATTTATTGAGCTTATGTAAGTCCTTACAATTTGTTTCTTCACTATTCCGCAGCCTCTCAAGATTCCTTTCTTTGTGTTGGCGGGTCATGTTAAGGTCAAACTGCTTAGCGAGTTTCATCAGGTCCTCAACATTGTTACTTTGCCGGCTTGATAAAGAAAGAAATGTGTTGGTAAATCAGTCACTACAAGAACAGACATGTCCATAAATATGTCACATTAATTCTAGGGGTGTAAAAAAAACTATTAGAAAATCAGACCAACAGTCTCTGATATGGTCACCTAGATTTACAAGTCTAGATTCATTCTTAAAATGATTAAAAACCAATACTGCCATTGAAAACTGCTCAATACCCCACAAGTCCCACACGCAAATGAGTGAGACAGACAGACAGAAAGCACATTTTAAGTATTAGATCAGTGCTTTGGAAATACTTCTGACTCAACAGCTCAGCTCAAGTTTCAACAAAAGAACTGCAATGCAATGATAGCGCCACAAACCTTGCTACACCCCTTCAAAAGCAGCATGGGGTAATGCTAACTGAAGAAGAGCCTGGCTGCAGCTAATGATTCAACAGGTACCACTAGTAGCAGTTTCTGTCAAAGCTTGCTACCCCACAATTCAATGGCAATAATCAAAGAAATCACTTACTTTATTTGTAAAGACAAGCACTTTGGCCTCTACAATCACAAGAGGTGCTCAAAGAGGTGGCCATTTGTTTCCAGACATTTATGTGTAGAAGTGTTCCTGAAGTGTGTATACAAATTTGCATTTTGGCTGACTCTGTAGTTATACTGTGTAACTGTATGTTACTTGTATAACTATCACTTTTCTAATTTAGCATTTCCTATGTACTGAGGTACATATTGTTTCATATGAAAGATGCAGATGCAAACCCCTAATTTATACTGACCGGGCTGAGCACCGCCGAAGTCTGGGTTGCTGAATCTCTGGAGTACAGGAAACAGCAGTATCTCCAATCCACTGAAGCACTGAATCTTTATCCACAGGCTTCTCATCCTTTGACATCAAACAACTTGATCTTATATCATATGGTAGACAAAATGGTAGACAACATGCAATATTCATTTCAAAGTGTTGCTACTTACATTTGGTGCAATTCTGTTGACAATCTCAGAAATCTCCATAACTCTGACACTTTCTCCTGCTCCTTTTCCTGTTGTTAATATTCAGAGCACAAAAAATACTGTAGCTGTAAACCTTGTACGGCAACCAACATAGTTAACATGTAAATAAGCTCCCATGCAACAGTTTCCAACTGACAAGGCAATTTACCCAAGTTACCTCTGTGCCTGCTACACATTTCCATTGTAGAGTGACAAAGGGAGCACATAAAATGAAAACCTGGAATAAGATTATAAGAGCCACTAATGTAATTTCCACTGAGAAAAGGGTGGCTCAAGAGGTTTGACTTTTGTAGTCCTGAAATTACGGCCCATTTCCACTGCATGGTACTGGCACAACTCAGCTCAAGTCACCTTTTTTGGTTTTCCATCAGGCAAAAGCTGTGGATAGTACCGAGCGAGTTCCAAGCGAGCTGAGGCTATACCAAAAGGTAGATTGGTCGTTACTATTGATTGGTAGTTACTGAGAATCATCATGTAGGAATTTATTAGCTCTGCATTAAGAGGCAATTATAGAAGTTAGTATAGGATGTATAGAAGGTCATTACTTGCACTTCTTGAAAGACTTCTCGCATGGCTTCAGGCATAATCTCATAGCGGAATAATTCAGAGTGGTCGGATGGCGAGAGCTTTGAAAGTTCTCGGAGATTTGAAGTTCCACTGTTCTGACAGGGCTCATGGCTGTAGAGCTCGTGAAAGACTACTGTTGCTGCAGACAGAAGTGGATTGTTTGCAAAGTGCAGAATGGTGTCTGATGGAAAGGACTAAAAGCTCCGGGGAGGTTCTTGCGAAACAGAGAATCAAATTCAAACACTGACTCTCGAACTCAAACTCTCCGACTCAAAACTTTCTATGCTCTCACAATGATTTTGTAACATGGCTGGTCATGCATATGTAATTATGCAAAACAGCTGTCTGGCCAATGGGTTTTGACCTTGCTCTCCTCACAAGGAGTGACTGTAGGAACGTGGTTTCATGTGGTTGAAACTTTCATTTTCGATATCAAATTCCCAAAACTATTAAACACATAACTGAGTTATGACTCGATCAGATTTGAACTGGCGATGGTCAGACCTTCATAACACCAAACACGTTTAGGAAATCTTTAAACATTCACAAATCAGTAGTTTTGGCCCAAGCAAAATGACTAGAGGACTATATATGCAGGATAAATTCACCTGGATTAAAATACTGATTGTTATGGTCTGTTAAACACAGAGATGAATAACAACACACTTTGGCTCAAATAAAGTAGCACTGTTAGTATGGCTGGGTAATAGGTTCTTAAGATATATTTTCATACAAGATCTAGGATGAGACAATATCATTTATATCGATATAATTTATATTGCGTTAAAATAATACTAGAGCGGCTATTCAGCCCATTTCTCTTCTCTCTCTCCCTCTGTCCCTCGCACAACTTTATCCTTCCCTGCCTCTCTTCCTCTCTGAAAACAACCCACCCCTCTCCACCCCTCACTCAAGTCCTGCAAACAACAACATGGAGACAGGCACAGCTCTATGCAGTCTACTGCCAATTACAGTTAAATATTACTTGTGTTTGTCTTGATTCCCCTATACTTTAATGAACGGCAAACATTTTCAGAAGCGAACAGTAAACTGAGAAGAATGCAGGAAACAGCGAATGAAGCGCAGGGCTGTGAGAAGCGAGCGCACTTATCTCCAGTGTTCAGCATTTCAAAGATGCAGTGTTTTTCCTGTGCTCGCAATGTCTGTTTTGCTTGGTTTCCTTGATTCTGTGCTCTCATATACAATTCAGTGATCTAACCCCAAATAAAACAGTCTCCATCATGCAAAGCAAGAGTAATTTCTTCAATACAAAAAGTTGCATCGTGATGACGCAAGTGCCCCCAGAGAGGCGCGTACAGCATTAGCACACGCCAGTGGGGAATGGACGGTCACTCCCAGGTGCAGTACATGGCAAGGAGGAAGCACTTTGTTTGTCAAAGAAAGAATGGTCTACCACTTTTTAAAGTTTTTTTTTGTATCTTTTCATTTTATGTTTTATTAATTGCACAACTGTATTTTCTTATTCAGGAAAAGACCATTCTTTATGGTTTTTTATTTTATTTTATTCAAGAAGCATTTTTATTTAATATATGCCAGTAATTTATTTTTGAGCCATTTTTTCCATCTACATGTACAGCTGTCTGTTAATAAAAGTGCCTGTGTGAAATTTGTGACATGTGGCTTTGACTTGAAATGGTCTTTTTGTTACTATTTTATTAATAAAAAAAATAAAAAAATAATCCAGATGCATGTCACATATCACTGTTCAGCAAAAAATATTGAAATATGATTTTTGGTCTGTGTCACCAAGCCCTAATTCTTACACATTCCCTCCTCAGAGCGCACATCTCTTTTGTTCTGAGGAGCATGTAATATGTACGCACATGCGGGGGGTTTGGGTGTGTGCGAATGAAGGAATGTGTGAGAGTGCATGAATGCGCAATTCCTGAAGGCTTAACTGTCCAAATCAGTTACACATCTGTGAAACAACAGAACATTCAGAAAGTCCATAGTTACAAAGTTAGGCACTCAGGCTGAGAAGTTTGTTGAGTCTGTTGGATGACCATTTGATAAAGTCTTTCATGGTTCTGAGATTTCTTGGGAGGTCAGTTTAGTTTTAGTTGGGGTAATAAACCTTGAGGGCCATCTGGCCAGTGGCACCAAGAGATCATGCTTCGCGCATCGTAACTCACCTTTTGTAAATATAAAAGGCAGCAGCTACATAATAACAGGCTTCTGGTATTTAAAGCAAATGGACAGTTTGTTGTACCTGCATGTCTTAAGATAGGACAAAATCTGGAGGTCTGAATATGTCTGTTGATAAAATAAACCTTTCTGATGAACCACTTTGCCAGGTCACCATCACTGCATCATCATTGTGCAAGATGGGAAGAAATCCCGTGGTCCTGAACAAATCCACAATTTTAAAATTATATCGGTTGATTATAATTCACATATTGTATGCGTGTTTTCACATTGGTTGCGCATGTGTGTACGCAAAGCGGTGTTACGGCAAGCCAAAGTTGCCACAATGTCACATTTCTAATGCATTTTGATTTTTTAAAAATCTGAGGTAATCTGCGGAGCCAGGTCTGCTTCCCTGTTCCCTGGGCACATACTATTTGGGGAAAATGTTGCTGCAGGTAACTCATTTTAAATTAGTCAGCCTGTTCTCATCTCCCCGGATAACCCTTTCTGTGTGGAGTTTGCATGTTCGCCATGTGCATGTGTGGGTTTCCTCAAACGGTCCAAAAACATGTGAATTTGATTAGTTGGTTTCTCTAAATTGCCCTAGGTGTGAGTGTGAATAGTCGCAGCCACTAGGGGGTACAGTTATGTTTCGTGGTGCCGGATAAATTGGGAGGCTTGCGTCAGGCAGAAAAACCCCAGCCAAATCGATGAAGCGGACGATCCACTGTGGCAACCCCGAACAGGGAATAAGATGAAAGAAGAAGAAAAAAATATGTAAAACAGAAGGGCTCATGTCATGTTGAGGAACTGAGTGATACTCTTCTTTTTTCATGATCCTTTAATTTGGACCAAGTCTCCAGAACTTCCTCCCCCAAAACACCCCCATAACCCCTGATTCACTTCCATGTTTCACCGTAGGAACACCACATTCCATGCTTGCCATCATCCTCCATTTGCCACCTGGCATAAACAAAAGTTCTGACTTAACAGTTGTTATACAGTAAAACAGAAGATTTAAACAAGAGCAGGCAGTGCATTAAACCTCTCACAAACTGAACTGGGACAAGGCATCCCTTTTTGTGACACAGCATTTTGTCTCTTAATCCTTTGATTAAGACACGATCAAGAGAGGCCAGGAGCCTATCAAGGTCTGACACTAGTAAACAGAATTCCAACACAAAGTGAATGTTATTGCACTAAAGATAGACCTGTTACGTCTTTTTCCCCAACCAATAGTTTCAACCTTTGATTATGTTTTTGATTATAACCTTTTGAAATGTTACTAATAATGCCACTACAAACTATAAAATATTGAAAACCTGTCAGTTACATTTGTTTTACATATTTCTAATATTTCTTATTATTTCTTGTTCTCTTTTAATAAAAGTTTGACAAAGGAGTGCATCAGTTTTTTTTTTTAAATCCGAGGATGGGCCCAAACTTCTGGCCTGTAGTCTACATGCCACTTTATTAGGAACACCTACACAAACTGGTCACTTAATTTTGAGCACATGCACATACAAGCCACTTTATTAGAAACACATACATGTACCGGTAACTGTATTAGGTGCATCTGCACATTCTGACCACTTAATTAGGAATACACATACATGTGGTTTTTATCTTTTCTATCTTTTTATGTCAATGTCTAACTTCCCCATCTAGTTTATGTGGATCTAGTAAGTAAACTAAATTATTCACTTGTTTACTCATTCACTTTCTATCCATCTATCTATGTTTTTCTTTCCATGTTAATATCTAACTTCCCTATCTAATTTTTTATCTCTTTTTCTCTCTCACTAACTTATTCTCTCACGCTATCTATTTTGTACTTTTAAATTTTGCTTTGCAAGCACTAGCATTTCCTTCAGGAAATGCATATCTAGTTACAGTGCTCGTAAAGCAAAGCACTATACAGTTATCCATTGGCAACAACTACTACTTATTATTTTTCTGCCAGGATTAATAACTCAATTAATGCTTAATGTAGAAACTTTGCTTCAGCTTTGTTCTGTAAGTCCGGTTACTGGTTCAGCGGCTTTGATTTTTAGTTTTGATATTCTTCTCGCATCCATCTGTTTTGTCCCTTTTTCTATTCATTATTTCCCCATAGACTTTGAACAGGCGCATTTTTAATTTTCAAAATAAAACCTTCAAATATACTAGACATGTTCTGGGCAATACTACCAAGCACATACTACCAAGCTCTTAGGACACTCATGTCTTTTCATCCCTCTATCACTCCTGCCTTTTTTTTTTTTTCTCCCTTTGACTTCAACCCAATTTTTTATAGAAACTTTGTTCCAAGTGTAGAATGATCAACCCACTGAGGAAAATTGCTCTTGTATTTTCCTTTTTGATATTCTACTCAAAACCCTCTTTTAATCCCTTGATCCTTCCATTTTTTTCCCATTGAGTTTGAATGGAAAAAGTTTCAAACTGCTCCCATTTCATCAATTTTCGAAATAATACCTCCAAACTTACTAGCCATGTTCTGGGCAAAACTACTAAGCACTCCACAACTTTTATTACCTCCATCACTCCTTTTTTATTTTTCATCCTTTGCTTTTTTCCCCCAATGACTTAAATTCATTTCTCAAGGTCTACCTGCTAATATTAATATCTAGCTTTCCCACCCATTTCATTTCTTTATCACTGACACACATTCCCTCACTTTCACTCACTCACTATCATTTTATGCTAGAAAAGATCCAACTGCAAAATGCTCACCCCACTGAGCTGACATGCTTGTATTCTCTTTTCTGATATTTCACTCATATCCCTCTTTTTTAAATCCCTTTATCCCTCCATTTTTTTCCTCCATGAAACGGTGAATGGGAAATGCAAACTGCTCCTGTTTGTTTCACTTACTTTTATTCCATTGACTTCAATTCCTTTTCAAGGCCTAACTGCTAATGTTAATATCTAGCTTTCCCATCTATTTCACTTCTTTATCAGTCACTCACTCATTCACTCACTTTCACCATCTATCTCTTTTTATGCAATTTCCCCAATATATTTCATTTTTAATTACTCATTCACTTTCCATCCATCCATCCAAATTTTTTATTTCCTTATCTATCTCTTTCTCTCTCTTTTTTGCTTTTACTTATACTTTTTTGCTTTATAAGCACTACTATTTCCTTCAGGAAATGCACATCCAGTTATTATTCTTCTTCAAGGATTAATAACTCAATTTCCATTTAACATAGAAACTTTGTTTTAACGTTCTTTTGAAGGTCCTGTGACTTTTTTTGATATTCCATTCACATCCCTCTTTTTATCCCTCTTTCCGTTCATTTTCGCACCATAGAGTTTGAATGGAAGATTTTTTAACTGCTCCTATTTCATAAATTTTCAAAATATTATCTACAACTTACTAGACATGTTCTGGGGAATACTACTAAGCACTCCATGTCTTTTCATCCATCTATCACTCCTGTTTTCTGCTTTTTTAAATCCCTCTCTTTTCTCCTATTGACTTCAATTCATTTTTCAAGGCCTAACTGATAATGTTAATACCTAGCTTTCCCATCCATTTCATTCCTTTATCACGCACATATTCACTATCTATCCATGTTAATATCTATCTTTCCCATGTATTTAATCTCTCTCTCTCTCTCTCTCTCTCTCTCTCTCTCTCTCTCTCGCTCTCTCTCTCTCTCTCTCAAACTTTTACATTTTTGCTTTGCAAGCACTAGTATGTCCTTCAGGAAATGCACATCTAGTTAATATTGCTATTCTGATGTTGCTCTTCTGTACCAGATTACATGACACTGTACTTTTGCTCCTAATTCCAGAGGTTTATTTGCATTTTGTTTGTGCAAAGCAACCTTTGTTATTGTATGTTTAATGTTGGGTTATACAGTTGTCAGACATTTACATACACAAACATGAATGCCATCATGGACAAGAATATCAAGGTAATACTTGGCTCTAACTTCTTTGAACTGTTCTTTTTCTGTGACAGAATTATTGTACAATACACATCTTTAATGAACAAAATAATTGTTTTTATTTACTTTGGGTTTTCTGAAATCAACACAGGGTGTTGTACAGTTTATAAAATGAAAGTTATACATACGGGGACAAAAATATGCCATTTAGATTATTATTTCAGTGGTGCTGAAAGTTACAAGACATCTTTTAACTGGCCATGGCCTCTTAACTTCCTGTTACTGATCATGACTGACTACAGCTGATAGCTTTTCTGTGCCAACATAAAAGGTTTTTTTGACAGCACTCATCAGATTGACCAACACCCAGTACCATGGGCGTCGCCACCATTAAATCACATTTCATAATTATTCGTTTGGACCCCCCCACATTTAACATAAAATATTAGTTCACCCAGCGCTGTTTCTATTGCTTCGCGAATATTTCACTTTATCGATATGAGAATACACACACCTCTGAAATTTCACTCCAGGAACTGGTTTCCCTGGTTACCTACAACAACAAACCACAGGTGAAGTGAATCTTCAGTACAGCCATAGACAGTAAAGGTGCAGGCTGCTCGGTACTGGAGGAGGTAACGTCAGCCCCATTGCCTTCTCACAATGTCCAACATTTGCTAAAACCTTATTCTTTTGTTATATGAGCTCAAGATTAACCCTAGGCCACGTTAAATTAATGATCAACTAAACAATGAAATATTAGGAGTAGCCTAAGCTTTGCCTTATTTTCTTTAAGTAACAGTAGGGTATTCTTGGTTGATGATCAATTGTTTGCAATATTTTCTCCCCAGTCACAATGGACACGAGGAATTATTTGCAAAGAAGCAGAAAGTAAGTCAACATTTCTCCACAGGACAGGGTTTTTTTCCCAATGGAAATGCTAGCACAGTTAGCTGGCTAGTCAATGTTAGGAGATGTATCAGCTAGCTTAATGTTTGCTGCCATTTCATCCAAACCAGGTAGCCTACCATATTGTAATGCTAAGAATGAGGCCAAGTCCGCTCTGATGATACTTCTTGATTCCCTGTTGTGACTTGAAATTGCCTACAGTGAGTGAGCAGAATACTTCTGTAGCCTAATTTAGGCTACTAGCATCAGCTACGCCTATTATAGTGCACAGAG
>JAQQZR010000038.1:20609343-20622235 GCA_030068235.1 Notoglanidium macrostoma | reverse complement strand
TTATATACTTTTGTGAAGCTGCTTTGAGACAATATCTGTTGTTAAAAGCGCTATACAAATAAAATTGAATTGAATTGTCTGTTTCTATTTTTGTGCATGCATCTTGATTTGCTTCAGTTTTCACATCAAACTGTTTTACTGTACATAGCATCCAGTCCCAGCATATGTGGTGACACATTACTTCACCACATACATGGATGCAGCAGAAATGGAGACTTATGGGATGGCTATTTCCAATCACAGATGCCTCATGGGAGAATAACAGCAATGTCTAGCTGATGCCAAAATTCACCAGCACCTCCAGTCATATTCCAAGCACTCATGCCACTCCTGTTAATCCTACAAATTCTCTGATCTCCTGGGAGATAAATTTTCTGGGAAGACGTGCACTGCCAAGGCTTCCTGGCACAGTGCTCCTTGTACTTCACTGCCTAAACAGGTGTGTCTGTCCACATTAAGATGGCACAGTTAAATAACCTGTCTATGGACAAGGCTTTGATTTGGGCCACAGTCTTCTGGAATCAGTGCTCTAGTTCCTACTACAAGCGTTTCATTAAACAATTCAAAAGAATGTTTGATCAATCTCAAGAAGGAAAAGAGACAGGGGAGATGTCTCTTCTGGAGATGAAGTAGGGGAATCAACAAGCAGGAGATGATGCCCTGGAATTCCACACCATGGCTGCAGGCAGTGGGTGGAATAAACTTTTGCCAGGGTTTGAATGCTTAGGTGCTCTGAACTGGTGTGCCAGGGTGACCAGGCCACCTCATATCTCTGATTGAGCTCACCATCCAACTGCATCACTTGCCGTAAAGTCGCAACTACCATATCAACCCTACCAGTCTGAATATCATGCTCAAAGCACCAGAACCCATGCAAATCGGCCAAGACAGGATACAATGGCAATGGCTGCAGGGAACTCATCTCACCAGGAAACCACTGGCTGAGACAACACTGGGGCCTTTTGCCACTATTCACAAAACCCCTTTGAATCTTATGCAGTTTCACACTTTTGAACCCTGCACATTGTCAGATCAGATCATGCATTCAGATGAATTCTATGTACTTTCAGTGCTGACTGACTCTGAAGCAGACTCCAACTTCATCGACCATGACACTAATGACCAGTTCGAGCTCCCATTATGATCCCTCCAGCTGGAACCCGTCTGCTGATGAGGCTTTTCACAAGTTGCAAACTGCATTTTCACAGCATACATATTATGATACTTACAACTGAGCCTACCATTTCCACTTAAGGTGCAATATTTGTATATAAGGATGTTAATTATGTTGTTTTCTCCGAGTTGTGTGTTGAATGAAACATTATGACCTAAGACCCAGAAAAAGTTCAAATAAATGTAAATGTATATGCTGATTAAAATAGTTTTGCGTCTGAGTCAAATAATCCTTCAGTTATGCAAGAGAAGAGAATTTGGTAAGGGCAGAGGTTGAGTTTATTGAGTTAAATTTGAGAAAATAATGACAAAATTTATGTTTCATTGGCCAAATTGTTTATGGATATGCATTAAGGATTGTCAAGGAAATTCATAATCAGACCTCACCTTTACATTGCTACTTTTGCTTGTCTCTATCATAAACAGGTGAGCAACATAATTCTCTATCACAGCATTACAAAGACATCTAATCACAAATTCATTTCTATTTTGTCACTTTGCCTAGAGAATGATGAATAAATGGCTCTAAACTAATTTGACAGAGAGTAAGTAATGAGGGAAAAGAAATTCAGCAGGAAGTCAGCATTTGCTCTATGCTTTTCCTGTAGTGTATTTACTAGCCTTATGTCATGCTTTTAAATATAACCTAGTGTTTATAGAGACAAAATGAATTAGTCAAATGGAAGCTGAACCAAAGTTATTTGCTCCCAATGAATGCCAAGAAATCCAGAATCCATATGCCCTTCTGGTATATGGCAATCTAGGCAGATGGCAGAGAGTAGGAATTATTTTCTGGTTTTTAATTATAGTAATAATCATGGGAAATAAGGATCAATTAAAGCAAAAGTGAAATTAATGAAACAGGAGAGCCATAAGCACTGGATAGTTGTCCAGACTGTATTTAATTTTTGTAGCAAAAAAAAATGTTTGCATGTTAATATTAAATACCAATGCAGACTGACCAAGCAAAAGGGCAATAACAAATGAAAAATTGTATAATTTGGTTTAGATATCACCAAAGATTAACATTTTGCAGATCAAAAACATCAAAATAAAGAAATGGTATGTTGTAATGTTTTAACAAAATGATCTGAATCTATGAATCAGTCTGAATCTATGAATCCCTTTAAATAAGATAACATTATATTGTGGTGGCCAGTACAGCTATCAGTGACAGACTCAGTGTTCTGCCATATGACTCCTCTCTGAGCTTTGATCCTGCTAAGTTAAATCTGCCACTGCTTCAGTTACCCTCCTCCAAGCTGTGGGTGTTGCATCCACCACCTGAGCCAGAAAGACATCATTAAGGATAGGAGCATTTTGGCCATACATGCAGATGCCACCACAGCCTCTGTTACCTAGCCTATACCTATAAATAGACACTTTGGGCCAAGTTAAACAAAGCAAACAATCCCACATGGAGCTGCTTCTGAGAAGCAGAGTGTACAAAATTGTTAGCACAGAGCACAAGATAGACAATAAAATTTCATTCATTATCTAAATTGCTGACTTTGGGCAAGAGGTAAGTTACACCCCAGGGCAGTTTGTCAATATATCATAGGGCTAACACAGAGATAAACAGCCATTCACAATCACATTCACACCTATGGACAATTTAGTGTATTCAGTTGACCTAATCTGCATGTCTTTGGGCTGTGAGAGGAAACTGGAAGGCCTGGAGGAAACCTAAAGTCAAAGGAGGAAACTCCACACAGAAAGAAAGAAGAATCTGGCTCAGTTTTTAACATGAGTGAAAAAATGTGAAGGCAGGTGTGGAAGATAGTCTCTGACTTAGCTATTTCTATAAAGAAAGAATACATATACCTATATAAATATAAATTGGATGATGCAAAGGCGTATTCAGTTTCACTGCAGTCATTCATACTTTGATTACCTAAGTTTTATACTTTTGATCACTCTGCATGAAGTTTTATATACTATTATTCCTTCATATAAATCTGACCCTGAAATTACGGTAGCTTTTTTAAGACACATGCATTCATAATATTTGTGTGTATATCTTGCAGTTCTGACCCATATGAATAATAACTACCATGATATATAGTGGGTGCTATTTAGCTGTTGTATAGGCCTGAATTTACAGGCTGCCCCTCGTGTATTAGAAACTAAGGTGTTGATTTACCAGTACAGGCTTTTGTTCCTCTTATCAGAAGAGATAAGGAGCCAAATTGCAGATGACCTACTTTATGTACTTTTTTTGCTCTCTCTCTGGTATTGAGTAGCTGGGAACACATCAGTGACTGGTTCACATGAATTATGACTCACTCTGGGTCTGGGCCTTATCAGTTGCATGCAAGCCTCTGATGCAGCCCTTCTGAAGCAGTACATACCTGAACAACAATGGAAGACCAGCAGCATTATATGGCACAGTCTGGTCTTGTGTTCTGGATGCTGCAGATTATGTCTTCTTTACTAATTTAAGGCGGCCATCTTAAGCAAGACTTGTGGTGACTTGTGGTTTGACGTGGCAAACCCCTGCCTGCATGGACACGAGCTCCTGTAAAAGTTGGAGGTGGGTGGTGTTTGAAGCAAAGAGGTTAGAGGCAGCACGGTGGTGCAGTGGTTAGCACTGTCGCCTCACAGTAAGAAGGTCCTGGGTTCGATCCCAGGGTCACCCAGGGTCACCCAGGGTCACCCAGGGTCACCCAGGGTCACCCAGGGTGCCTTTCTGTGCGAAGTTTGCATGTTCTCCCCATGCATGTGTGGGTTTCCTCCGGGTTCTCCGGTTTCCTCCCACAGTCCAAAGACATGCAGATTAGGTCAACTGGCTACTCTAAATTGCCCATAGGTGTGAATGCGAATGCGAGTGTGTGTGGTTGTTTGTCTGTGTTGGCCCTGTGACCTGCCATGGGTGTACCTCGCCTCTCGCCCGAAGATGCTGGGATTGGCTCCAGCTTCCCTGTGACCCAGATGGATAAAGCGGTATAGATAATGGCTGGATGGATAATAATAATAATAATAATAATAATAATAATAATAATAATAATAATAATAATTTTAAAAAACACACAAGCCACCTTTTTTTTAATTCATGTAATTCATGATAACCCAGAACATTGATGAGGGATATGAAAATATGAGTTAAATCTGGAGCAAAGAGGTTTATGTTAAAAGCTCTAACAGGGTAAGCAGCATGCCATATTATTTGGGCTGGTTTTTTACTCTCCCTGCCTGTAATTGAATCATTGCCATGTGTATCTCTAGAGATATGTTATTTGGGAGAATTATTTAACTTTAAGAAATGTGCCAGCAAATGTAATTAAGCTGAAATGATCACAGCTGCACATCTTGGTTGGAAGCGTAATTATTTAATCTAATACATAAAATGATAAAATAAATAAATTGAGCATCACACTCATACTGTATACTCAAACATGCTTTTGCATCTTTTATAAGCCAGTTGCTTTCTTTTTAGTGTTTTTATTGCAAATAAGAAGCTTAGAACAATATTTGTGTCATGTCAATAGGAAATGTTTGTTTAATCACATTTTTTTATTCACATTGCTTTGATTAAACTACTATGTTGTCAGTATTGGTGGGATTTTATCTATTTTGTTTGTAAAAACAACATACGTTTATCCAGCCAAATGACAGAAGAAATTCAGATGGAATTCTTATATTTTCAATATCTAATGCAATGATATTGCACAATTTACTAGCCTTTTTTTTTTTTACCTTACTACCATATTTTTCACCTTACTACCCTGTTAAAATATTTACACAAAGATTAAAAAAGGAATTAGATTTTTTATCCACCAGATTAAACCCCTATTAGGGATAATACTTATACTTCCCTCTTCTTCCCATAGAGTCATCTGCTGGATCTCAGATGTGCTGTGTGTGATTTGTATGAGTATATATGTGTGTGTGTTTGTGTGTGTGTTTGGGTGGCTGCCCATTCCATGCAGGCTATGTGTCAGTCACCCACAGCCGCCACACGTACTGGATGGCAGCCGAGAAGGTGTCATGGATCCTCATGTCAAATTATACCGACATTTGATGCCAACAACAATAATAACAAAGCAACAACAACAACATATGGCCCATATAACAGCTCAGAGAGGGAGTGGAGTACCCCAGAGGGGAAGTAGATAACAGGAGACAAGTGGCTTGTGCCTTGGCAGCCTGGGACAGAGAAAACAGTGGGAGAATAGCAGAGGATTAGGGATTGAGTAAACATGGATTAGCCACCAGGAACAAAACACTGTTCAGTGCACTAATGCCCCCCCCACACACACACACACACAGTAGGGACCAATCAACATTTGCAAACCATAGATGGCTAGTTCTCATTAATTTGCATAGAACTTTAAAGCAACCATAGATGAAAATGCTATTAATATTTCATGACAGTGCTAAAACTGTGAAGTGTGTGCTCAAAGGTTATTAGTTGATGGCTGCAATGATTGTGAAGTAAAAAATCTTCTCACAGATGAGCACAATTATGCAGTACAACAGAATTTATTGTGATTAGATTTAATAATAATTTAATCTCACTCCCTCTTAAAATCTGTGATGAAATGTGTTTTCTTATACAGTCAATGTGTTGTAGGTGTGCATCATGACTCAAACACACACATGCAGGACAAGCATGCTGATTGAGATTGTGAAAAAAAATTGTTGCAAAGTTTTACATGGTGTCCATTTAAAAATTTATAATGTTTCATGAGATTGGAATAATTTAAAACGTATTACAACACTACTATGGTTAAAAAGCTGAATGCACTCACTGGACTCGTACACTCTTTGCACAAGAGTCTACACCCAAGTCTACGTCCAAGTCTATGCCGGAATCCAAGTCTGAGCTAACACAAGGGCCAGAGTCTGTTCCTGTCCCAGCCAAAAAGCCTGTTCCTTTCCCAACCACAGAGCCTGTTACAGCAGACGTCACAGAGCCTATTGCAGCAGATGTCACAGAGCCTGTTGCAGCAGACGTCACAGAGCCTGTTACAGCAAACATCACAGAGCCTGTTACAGCAGACGTCACAGAACCTGTTCCACTAAAAGCTCCAGTTCCTGTTCCAGTCACAGTCAAGGATCCTGTTCCAAAACAGTCACAGTCACGGAACCCGTTCCAGTTCCAGGCACAGTCATGGAACCCGTTCCAGTCACAGAACCTACTGCAGTTACAGTTACAGTCACGGAACCTGCTGCAGTTACAGTTACAGTCACGGAACCCACTCCAGTTATAGTAACAGTCAAGGATCCTGTTCCAGTCACAGTCACAGAACCCGCTCCAGTTCCAGTCACAGTTATGGATCCCGCTCCAGTTCCAGTCACAGTCGCGGATCCTGTTCCAATAACTGTCAGAATCAAGGATCCTGTTCCAATAACATCACAGTCAAGGATCCTGCTCCAGTCACAGTCACAGAACCCATTCCAGTTCCAGTCACAGTCATGGAGCCCACTCCACAGAGCCTGCTTCTGTCCCAGTCGTGCTCACAGCTCAAGCCACAGAGCCTGCTCCTGTTCTAGTCGTGCTCACAGCTCAAGCCACAGAGCCTACTCCAGTTCTACTCGCAACCATAGAGCACTTCTTGGTTCAAGTGTCCCCAGTTAAGCCTGCCTTAATGCCGGAGTTCCTGCCTTCAAACACATCAAGACAAAAGTTTCATATGGTGGTTCTTAGTGATACACCTGAGCCTACAGGCCCAGGTCCCCTGCGCTACAACCTTGTTAGGTGCTCCGGGAGTAGCACTTTTGGGGGGGGTTGTCATGACCTGCTCCTTGTGGCACATGTTAGCACACCTTGTGGACTCGGCCGCATGCACTGTGCTTCTGATATCTCCATCGCGCTTAGTGCAGAAGTGTGCACTTCCACTTGGTGGCGCAAGCTGCAGAGGACTACAGCTCCTGTGAGCACATGCTCCCGGGCTTCAAGTCACATGACCAGTAATTGGATGCCGGTGCATCCAATCCATAGACAATCATGCCACATTTAATAGGACTCCTAGTATCACCAAGAGTTCATGAAGCATTAGTCTAGCCTGGTCTACTATTGCCAATAATTTGTTCTTCCCGTGTTTGACTTCTTGTGTTTTGGACTCTGCTCTCTGTTATTGATCATTGTTTTTGGGTTTCTTCTGATACTCTGCCAACTGACTGACCTGTTTCTGTTCTGGATTACTCTTCTGCCTGCTGTTTTTGTACCCCTGCGCATGTGTCCAGCTAAACCCCCAGCTAAACATGACAGTCATTGCTATTCATTGTGTTCTCCTAGTAAGGCAGTAAATTAAAACTAAATGAAAACTAAATAAAAGTTTCTAATTCACAGTTTTTCTCCACTGTGGTTACATTTTGGGTGGGGCAAATGTTTTCAATATTGGTGGGACATGTCTCACCTGTCCCCATGCTTCCTATGCCATAGTGTCAAAATAACTAACCATATTTCAAAAAGATGCAGGAGGACTCTGCATCTGGAATTCTGTTGATAAAGCAAGTTTTACTCTATTCCCTACAGCTCCCTTCTGGTGGATATGGATCATTTCATTTGCCTGAGTAGGAGGTGGGATATGGGACCTAATTGCCAAATTTGTGGCAATGTTTCAATAATATCCCTGTGAGATAGCTGTTTAAGTAAATTAGAGTCCACCTCATTAAATTGGCGGACATGGCCATATTGTTTACGAATGTCAACATGTTAATGATAAATACTGGGTTCACAATGCCTGCTGAAAACTGATTAGCTGATGATGGCCATGTTCTTTAAGTAACCAGGTTATCATAAAAAAATTTACACTTTAAGCATAGCTTAATGATGCAGTATAACAAGTTTCAGCTTCATTGGACATTCTTGAGAAGCAGTTATATATGAGCCAAAACGTAAAACACTTCGCTGTAGCACCAGCTTTAGGCTGGCTAGACCCATCACTATGCCGGAGTAGCAGGTACTACTATTGACCAAGTTTCCAAACTTACCATTTGGTCTACAGTTTTAGTGGACAAGCAGTGGATGGGCAGTTTTAGTGAACAAGAAGAAGAAGAGGAAAAATCCTAATGAAAACAATGAGGCTCCAAGCACTACCTGGTTGGCCTCCTAATAGGCACTCATTAGTATTTAAATGTGCGTTTTACTGACTAGGCTTAAAAACATGTGGTGTGATGTAGTTTATTGTTGTTGCTGTTAAGTCTGACCCTTCATGATTTCCTGGACTTTAGCACACTAGTTAGCACTATTGAGTATTGTCTCTCTGAACCCCTTCAGATTCATGTTTATTGCTCCAGTAATGCTATCTATCCATCTCGGTCTTCCTCTTTTAATCTTGCCTGTAGTTTTCCATATCATGAGATCCTTTTCCAATGATTCATATTTTCTCATGATATGTCCAAAATATTTTGGCTTCATGTGATGTAGTTTACAATAACTAATTTGATTGGGTGTAACATCACAAGGATAGGTCAAGGGTCACAATAAGAGATAGAAGTAGGGCACTGAAGCATATGACAGTGGAGTAAAGTTCAATTTATACTTCTGCATCGAATGTACACCACAGGGTACAGTATTGCCACGTATAATATGCCATGGCCTAATGTGCACCTTTCCAGAACTGTTACTACACGTTGCGGCAACACGAACCACAGCCAATGTGATTTGTCCATTTGGTACCATCCATATTTAAATAATTTAAACATTATTGAAATTTTTTTGTGCCTATTCCCGAACATGCAGTGGGACTTTCAATTTGAGCTGCTCATATTGCTGAGTACAGATGGGTTAAAACACTGCTTTCAGTGAGAATTGACTTGGCTTATAATTTATAATTAATCACTCAAGGATTCTTTTTTCCACAGTAAATTTGTTTCAAAACAACATTTTGTCCATATTATTTTCTGTCTATTATTCCTAGAGCAAAACACGGAACTCACACCGAAGCCATACCTATGGCAGTAGATTCAATGCAGAAAAATAAATCGGCCTTTACACAAGTGCTTAAATTTGGTGGCATGGTGGTGCAGTCTTTAGCACTGTTGCCTCTCAGCAAAAAGATCCTGGGTCTGATCCCCAGGTTGACAGGTCAGTTCCATGTTTCATTAAACCATAGTTAACTTACCTCTCGAATCTGGTGAATTTCATTACATGTTGTCAGAATTGATGTCCTCACACCCAGTTGAGACAAAAATTTGAAAGAGAAAAAGTGGTCATAGATAACAAAATGCCAAAGTTTCACTTACCTGAATTGTTTGAGCTTGTCCAGCCATCTGAATTGTTTGATTTCACCTAGACATTGTTTGATTTCAGACAGCTATTTCAGGACTCATTTGGTAAGCGTATGCAATTGCAGCATAGAAGTTTTATTTAAGCAGGCACACAGATCCAAAATGTGCAGCAAAATCATAATCAAAATGCAGGCAATGTTCAAGGGATCAGCAAACAACGAGGACAGAAAAAAAATACAAGACAGAATAATTTCAAAACAGAATGTCATCACACATAAACAAGCTTGATAAGTCAGGTGGGGCATGCAATACCTTGTGATGTGTGTATGCTTCTGTGTGTGAGGCTAAAGTCCTTATATACTGTGTGGTGTTCTTGTGTGAACATGTGCCAATAGTTTCCCAAAAGCTGCAGCTAGAGCCTGAGCTGAAATTGGAGAAAGTCATTTAGGTCTCTTGCCAGTCTGAACTTATTAATTAGTAGTAGTAGTAGTCACTTGAAATGAAAGTATCTGCATGGATTTAAAGAGACTGAATAAAGCAGTGAAAGGGAAGACATTTTTCTTACCTACTGTGGAAGATATTGCACCAAAGCTATTGGAGGCCTAGGGTATAATAGTAGAATATTATAATATAAATAGTATTTCGACCTGCTGTAGAGCCAGCCACACAACATTACCACCCCTCACAGAGGTCCCTTTTCTCTAAGCCCAAACTGTAAGAAGAGCTGGCACAAATACAGTCCTTGGGGATCATCTAGGAGGTTTCAGAAGCCTCTGACTGGTGACAAAGTAAGAATCTGTGTGGATTTAAAGAGACAGAATGAAGCAGCAAAAAGAGATAGATTTATCTGACACGTGTCACTTTGCCAGAGATTCAATACATTGTAGATGTCATTGGAGCTGATGGGTTAAAGCCAGAAAACTTTGTCAGCAAGTAGGGATAGTGAACTACCTGGAGCTTCGTAGTCAAAACCACCATGACTGAGACCGAGTCATGAACAATACCAGAATGATTCAAGACAAGACCGAGACTTTGAGCGGTTGAGACCAAGTTAAGACCAAGAAAAAGGCAGAGCAAGAACAAGTCAAAAAAAGACCAGTTGCGAGTTCTACACTGCATGACACACTTACAATAATATGTGGAACATGTAAATAGGCACTTCTTAAATTAATCTTAAATAAATTAATCCACTTAAATTAATCTGACAGATTCCAATAAAACATCCCCAAACAAACACTAAGAGCTGAAATAAACTTAACCATCTTTATTCAACACTCGTTATTGGTTGCATTTGAAGCAGGAAGTTTTAACTGCAATCACAGTAATGATATTAAAAAATAAATCAGACAATGCATAGGCAATATAGTGATATCCCTGCAGTTGTGGTATTGACTAGTCTTCTATAGACCTATAACCCAAGTCCTCTGTAGCTCTTTTTAAACAGAGATCTCACAATATTGCTGTAAAGGACACTCCTCAATATACTAGCTTTGTTTGTTTACAGTGAACCAAACAAAGCTGGCATAAACCTGTCCCAGTGTGTATTTTTACAAAGCATTCCACTGTTTCAGAATCAGAGGCAAGATGTGTAACACAACATAACATACTACACATCAGAAATATGAATACTCCATGCATACTAGTGTTGCTTTCAAAACAATAACAGCATGTGAACTGAGTGTTGAGATACTTTTGCTAGCTAAGCACATACATCTTCAAATGGAAGCATAGTTGCTGAGCATCATGTTTATGCAATAAGAAACATGTTCGAGCAGAAATTGAAGCCAAGTAGGAAGCAATTCAAGGCAAAAAGGCACGTGGACTATAGATGCCATTTGAATTTGCAGATGAAGATGGAGATGTTTGAATTTGCACCAGTCTCAGAATATCAATGTCAACATCACACCCCTGTTCTGCAATGCTGGCTATACCTTTCACACAGACATCACTCCTGGCTTTGTTAGTACCAACCGTTCCAGGTCAGAGGCAGAATGAAATGACCCACATTCCGTATTTGGATCTTTTACACAGAACGGTGAGGCAGAGTAAAAGTGTAAGATTGCCACCTTGAACATGCTGTGTAAAAATGGCTTTTGTTTGAGAATGAGACAAGACAGTAAAAATGCTATCAAAACCTGTCTCAAGACCAAAACAGATCAGAAATACTACAATACAATTACTTAAAGTTTTTACCTTACCTACCTTAAGTATTGCACCCAGTCTCAGAGCTGCTGTGAGGAGGAGATGTGGAGTGGACATAAGGAGAAGCTGAAGAACAAGCATTCAGTGAGGTGAAGAGGATGATGTAGCTTACAGCACCAGACTTGTCATACTACGACATCAACATAAGTTCTGGTTAGTGGTAGTCTTGCTACTGCAAGAAAGACAGATTAAATAATCAGATTTGATTTATGGTCTGAGAAGCAGTTGTATGAAGCTAATCCTCATGTTTTATTTTATGTTTTAGTCATAGTGCCCCCATGGGCCAATTGATGGGTGGACAAGGGAGTGTGCTACTATGTATAGTGAAGTTAATAAAAATTTGACTTTGCCTTCAGAAGATATGGCTGTTGTAGTACATACATATAATGGCTCAAAATTTCATTGACCTGTAGTGCCAAACTGATGGCGAGAACACCACCATGGTGGCCATGTTTTTTTTAAGTAACCAAGTCATCATCAAACATTAAATTGTAGATTAGCATAGAGATTCAGTGTACCAAGTTTCAGCTCAATTAAGAGAAACTTACCTGGCCTTAGATCTGTTCTTTTGCATGACCACACCCCAACTTTGCACATGACCCTAGAATCTTGTAGGTGTGAATATGTTTAAAATTTTATGCAAATTTATGCAAAGAGTCAAGAGATCTGCAAATGTATGCAAAGGCAGATTTTATGACATTTTTATATTATGAAAATTAGCAAATTTTATTTATTTATTTTTTATTTTTTTGTTTGGGAGAACCCAAAGAATACATATCAAACAAATTTTCACAGTAAGACTTCAAGATATGAGCCAAAACGTAAAATGTTTACTATAGTACATTAAGCCAATCAAGTTCATCTCTCTTGACTGAGGAGTTGGAGGGGGTACTACCTACTTGGCCCCCAAAGAAGAAGAAGAAGAAGAAGAAGAAAAAATATCCTAACAAAGATAATATAGGGTTCCAATTACTACATGCTTGCCCCCTAATAATGAGAAAAATATTGCCACTAAGTGCTGGACTCACTGCACAACAAAATTTTTGCTTCTTGAGCAATGTTGGGTGTTTCTTATAGATTTTTGGGTGCTGATCATGAATATGACATCAAAATTAACCCATCCCATACCATTTCAGAGTAATCTTTACTTTTGTCATGATTTTTTCTTATATTTGTATCCAAACATTTTCACTCCCGTAAGTGATTTATCAACAACGGTTTGTGCAGCCTGGGCATGTCCAGGTATGGAATCAGGCCAGGTAGGAAGCTGTTCTGTGGAAGTTGACATCCTGGGCATGCCTGGGCAGGTCTGAACGAGCTTGACGCTGTCTCAGCATGC
>JAQQZR010000038.1:20581866-20597376 GCA_030068235.1 Notoglanidium macrostoma | reverse complement strand
TCAGTATAGTAAAGTATAGTATCTGTAGCAATATAACAGTAAGTAAGCTTGATGCTATAGACGTTTTGGTGTTGGGCTATATGTCTCATCAATGTCATAACAGCCGTGATACATTCTGCTATATCTGTGGTGAATATACACCTGGGCCTCAGAGACGTTGGATGACTGCTCTTGTGAAGAAAGCTTATCATCTGTATTTCGGCTGCAATATTGGTCATCAAATCAAGTAATGGGCGCCTCACATTTGCTGTGTGATATGTGCTGTCAGTTTGGGAGCCTGGCTCAGAGGCACTCGAAAGACGATGCCGTTTGCTGTTCCAATTATATTGGAGAACAATATAACGAGAACAAAAAGACCGTTACTTCCGTTTGACTAATGTTTCTGGTTTCTCTGCCAAAAACAAGAAGTCAATTGAATATCCTAATCTGCCTTCAACAATGAGACCCATGTCACATGACAGTCTTCCAATTCCGAAACCACCAGAGGATTGGACATTAGATGAACCAGATGAAGAAACTGCAATGCAGGGTACTGACAGTGACATTGACCCAGATTTTGAACCGTGCTCATCAGGCGATTGCACATCTGATAACACAGTCCGAATTGAACGATTTGGTCAGAGATTTGGGTCTGTCAAAAGCAAAAACTGAGCTGCTGGATTCAAGACTGCAGGAATGGTGTTCACTGTCACCAGGTACGAAAATGTCTGTGTTTCGAGGCCGACATCAGGATATAACCAAATTTTTTTGCACAAGTCGACAGTCTCTGTTTCTGTTGTGACAATGAAGGATTGTTCTCAGCCTTGGGTTGTGATCACAACCCGGAAGAGTGGCGTCTCTTCATTAATTCGTCAATGCTAAGCCTGAAAGCTGTTCTGCTACACAATGGCAAAGTTTATCCTTCAGTACCTGTTGGCTATGCAGCACACGTGAAAGAAATGTCTGAGAATATGGAACTGTTGCTGAAGAACGTCCAGTATATCAGGTTCAAGTGGAATATCTGTGTAGATCTTAAAGTCGATGCTCTGTTACTAGGACTGCAGCTCGGCTATACAAAGAACTGTTGTTTCATCTGTAAATGGGACAGCCGTGCCAAAGAGTCGCACTAAAAAGTTAGTTCCAGGACAGAAAAATGTGGCACATGAATCACTTGTCGACCCGGCAAAAATATTTTTGCCTCCTCTTCACATAAAAATGGGAGTCATGAATTATTTTGAATTTGTCTGTTTGAAATTTTAACAAATCCTGGCTTGCTATACAGACACACTGTTACAAAAGATGTGATAAGTGATTAAAAAACTGATAAGCAATAAACAATGTACATAATACCGTTACCTCACATTAGTCCAAATATTTCCTTTGGTTGATATGAGCACTTGATAATATTCTCATGCTGTGACAGATTACCTGATAGATGTCACTAATGTTGTAATTGGTGAACTGTTATTTGGTTAAACCTATAAAAAGTTCTGTAATTGTGCTGATTAAAATGCTGCAAATAAATATTTTAAATAAATATCTTTTGTATTTAACATAATTTTATTAATGAGAAAACAAATTGACAGATTAACCGATTGTTGCCGACCTGTTGTGCACACAGTACAACACTTCTTGAATCTCACATCACTCTGCTCCAATTCATCATCAAGACCAGCTTTCACTGGGTGGAAATTTCACCATTATTTTGTCTTTAAAGCAGAAAAAGGGAACAAGATCACAATACAGTGCAAGTTATGCTTTCCTGATGTGAAACTGCTGTCATCATCCACATATTTCATATTGAGGTAATGAAAGTAAGGGAAAGGAATCAAATTACAATACCTTAATTTTCTGAAAGCTGACTTGGGTTATTGACTACATTTTGAACAGATAATTAGGAATTGTATCAGAATAAATTTTTTAAGTAACACTCTCAGCCCTGGTTAGTACAGCCTGGCCTTTTGTAACTTTTAATATTGCATGCAATTCATTTAGGGGAGAGGCAGGAACCCAGAGGGACTCTTCTTTAAGCTCATCTACTTCAACATGTCAGAGAACCTGCAATTGATGGCTCACTACTTGACAAAAGTTGCACAAGGCTACTTTTCTTCCTTTCACCCCTACCCAGAATGCCCCCCAACACACTTTCCCATTTATAATAACCACAATTTGTTCATTTGCAGTAACCAAGTTTGCTTTCATCTATTGCTAATATGGTGTAAATCCAGTGCCAGAAAATTAGAATACAAAGCCAGTAAGAAGTGTCCTCCTCAGATAACATTAGACAGAGTATAGTATGAAAAATTTGTCAAAGCAAATTTGTCTTCTTTAGATGGTGGGAACATCTAGGCCAGTGGCTCCAGGGGTGCTCCATTATGCCCTCAAGGACAGAAGATCAATCAGCCTCCGTGGCAGCACTGTAGCATTGTTAGTCCCTAATCTCCTCTGAGTTAAACCAGATAGTGGCTAGAGTTGATTGCAGTAGCCCACTCTCAGGGATCTATCTTATAGAGACACGATTCAATTATTCCCTTACTCAGCTACCAGAATTAAGTTACGGTGGGACATAATGCAGTTCCAGAGACTGGTCCTGTCCTGAAAAAGCCATTGGAATGGCATGTCCCTGTGCCAAAGTTGGTGTAGCAAGGCCTCTTTAGTTTGGCACAACAATGAGTTAGAACACCCGAAAATGTAAAATTAGAGGATCCCTTTCAGTTTGAAATGAGATTCTGAGTTTGAGAGCAGGGCTAAACGAGGATTTTTTTTCTGCATGTTACATTGATTTCTGCATGCCCAGTAAACGGCACCACATATCAGAGGGTTTTGGTTCCAATCAAAAGGAAACATGAGAACATTTCTGGTCAGGACATCTATTGGATGTTGAGTTGGGACAACAAAAATAGATCTGATAAAATCCAGGAAGTGGGATGCATGCAAGGACACTATCTTATTTATTTTGAACGTTCATCAAATCTGGCTGGGTTCAAGGTTGGCTGTGATATTGTGTTTATGTGTTTTGAGCAGCTAGTCAACACAGTGGAACATTTGAGCAGGGCACATGGAATATGTCATGGGAAATTAGTGGAACACAAAACTTTATCCACTCATAGATTAGATTTTGAAAAAGGGGTGTTTTTTATTTACACAAACAGACAGATCTGTGAAGCTCTCTGGATTATCCAATTAATCTTAAAAACTATACAAGCAAGTTTTCTTTTGGACAGTCATAAACCATAGCACAATATATAAGCAGGCTTGGGGAGTAACAGAATACATGAAACGGCGTTACGAAATTAGGAAAAAAAAAGGTAATTGTATTCTGTTATAGTTGCAGAAATAATTGGAAGCAGAAAAAAACATTTAGCAAAAACAGGGATTATTTACAGGATTACAATTTTAAAATGCATAAGGGCTGCAACAACTAATCAACAAATTCAATAAAAATTGATAAGAAAAATAATTGCCAATAATTTAATTATTAGTTAAACTGCGTTATGAAACACACTGAGCATGTGCTACATCACTTCATAAAAACACATTGAGTGAGATGGCAAGGTATAAAAGGTTTACAGTACACTATCCTGCTGGCTTCATGACATAAATCTTGTTTTAACATGAGTTATATAATCATTTGCTTGTGGGAGTGTGAGAAGTGTGATGTTCCTGCTTGAATTGTTCAGAACAGCTTTGTAATCTTTTGTTAGGCAGCATGTAGTAAAGCTATTTGATTCTATTAGCTTAAAAGAGTAAAATGTTAAACTAGCTTTTTTTACCAACCCAGTAGCACTGATAAATGATTGTATATTCTTAGCATATACAATATACTGTTTTTGTACTATGTACTATATTTTGTGTCAAGTCTCCATCCAGTTTTCTATTCACAAGTCGATCCCCAAACGAGTTGATTCACTAATCTCAGGCATTAAAAACATTAAAAGAGGCAACTGTAAAGCTTTGGAGTCGATTCCACACACTGAAAATGATTACTCTGATACATACACAGCAATCAAAATTAACTTAGCATTGGAGACTTTCAGTGAGCAAAACAGGGAGGAATCTTTATTTTTTATAAAAATATATTTTTTATAAAATTCGAACAAATCACGGTTTGAAATGGTTTTTTTTACAAAAACAGTGGTAAGCGATTTAAAAAGTAATAAGCAGTAAACAATGTACATACTCCCGTCACCTTGACTTATTCCAAGTGTCTCATTTGGTTGAAATGAGCACTTCATAATATTCTCATTCTGTGACAGATTATCTGATAAATGGTACTAATGTAGTAATTAGTTTTTTAAATATATATATTTTAAATGTAATATTTAAATATATTATATTTATATGTTGCATTTATATATTATATAATATATATTTTTATATATTATATTAATATATTATAATGTTTCAAAGAATTAAAAATAGAATAATATACTACCATATACAAGTTTCACACCACCACTCTGGTCCCGAGTGAAACCATAGCTAATCTTACAGTTGAAAATTCATTATCATGGCCTCTGGAGGAAAAAATGTGTTCGCTAGGTGGAAATTTCAGCATTATATATGTAATTATAATGTTACTGACTACATTTTTTTTTTAGCATTTTTCAGAATATATTTTTAAGCTTACATTCCCTACCCTGTATATAAGATTATCAGGATAAATAGATGGTCCATGCGGTTCCTGTGAATTCGGACTGGGCCTAGGATCATCTCTGCATGGTTCATAGTAAAATACAGTCTGTACACAGACAGTAACTCTGAATAATAGGTTTGTGGGCTATAAATGCCAGCTCTTTAAATCATAGCTGAAGTGCAGCGCATGGGCTCTGAATGCTCATCACTACTTAAACTATAGCCTCCCATTTATTATGTGTATGTTTATAAATCACTATGGAGCCCCAGCATTCCTCCTGCAAGTAAAAAAAAAAGGGAGGGCAGGAATGATTCATGGGTGTGAATGGGAAGAGAGAAAAGGTGGTGTAAAATTGGGAGGGGTTGTGAGAGAAAGATGAAAACAATGAATATTGGCTGGTGCCATGTGCACCACATGATAGGGGCTTATTAAGCTCCACAGTCAGTAAGTAGATCAGATTTGCACTGGTCATTTCCTAAAAGATCTGTTTCTCTTGCTCCTTCTCTTGGTTCAAAGACTCATACAAACTGGACAGATGATGTTACCAAATAACAAATCAACACAAGTAGAAGGTAGTAACCAGGACCATCTTCAAAGAGGCGGCTGGTGCAGTTAAGTGCTCTTTATTAAGTTTTTTATTCAGATTTTGAAGATTGAAACTAACACACCTCTTGAAGATTAGGTTTTGAATGGAAATGTTTGGCCTTATCAAACTACTGCAGGGTCAGACAGAGCATCTACTCATGAATGTGGTCTTTCTTCATGTCAACACTTCACTTGTGGACTGGAGCCAGAGTACTATAAAGCCTAAGTAACTGAATAAGTACTTAAAAGCTGAGTAACAAGAGTACTTAAAAACCAAGTATTTAAAAACTGCCAGCTTTATCTCTCTTGCTCATGATTAGAAAAGAGGCTGAGCAATGGCATTCCATGGCAGTCCAGCTGGACATCCCAGTGACAGTGATGGAGTTGATTCTAGTAGAAATATTAATGTGCAAATGATACACTCTGATGTCCAGCTGGACTGCCATGGGATGCCATGGAATTTCCAGGGTTAACCAGGGTTGGGAGAATTACTTTAAAAATGTATTCTGATATAATTACCAATTACCTCTTTACCTTAAGGTGCATGGTCAAAAATACAGCAGAACAAGTTGATAAAGCATTCATATGAAGATACAGATTCGCTGCCTCACTCCCTTACTGCTGTTGTCCAGACAAGCACTCTTCCAATGAGAAGCCTGAGAAGGTCGTACCTTGTCACGGTCGGTTAGTCCCTCCTGTGCCGCAAAGTATAACTGGCATTGGAGCAGAAAGCCCCGACACTGGGCTGGGTCGCCAGTGAATTTCTCCTGTCTGGTGATCAAGGGTTTGGCAGTAGCTCATGGAACAGTCAGTGCTGGCAGCTGACTGGACACCTGGGAAAGGCTAGTGGTGAGTTGTTTTACCTGGGTGGTCATTTCCTGCAACCACATTTCTTGGTCCCATGTGACACAACCGTGAGCAGTGAGGGAATCCCGGAGGGTGGCTGAATCTGTTGCATCCATGTTGTGGGGAAGCATTCTGTCATGCAATACAGATGAGCAGTGGTGGATGTAGAGATTTTTTCTTGGGGTGGCAAAGGGGTGGCATAAGGTTCCAGCAGGGAGGGGGCAGAGGTTTCAGAGGTTATCAGACAAAGTTCAGACTTAATTTCATGCATTCTGGTGATTTTAATATGCATGTGAATTACATGAGACAGTGTAAAATAAATTTTTATATTAAGGACTTAACCTAGTACTATTTATTTAAGTGTAAGCAACCTTCAGAGATAATATTTATATTTTCTTTCACAGATTCAATAAAAACTCAGTCAGTTTTTTTCCCCAAAAATATTTGTACAAGATTTATAGATTCAATACACAGTCTAGCATATAATCAAGAAAAAAAGTTCACTGTATATGAAGTGTTTAGAACAGTAATATAATAATAATCCACACTCCTTTTTGCTTTCTATTTAGTTTACAGATTAAAGAGAACAATTGACAGTTTTTATACTAAAATGTTCAGATTTAAAAGTAAAAAGTCTGTCAGGAAAGTTCAAGTATATTTGTCAAACGTGAGCTCAACATACCACTAATCTCATTTCATATTATAGCGTTACCCCCAGGTTAGTATAACATTAACAAAAGCCAGTCGCAAAATGATGCTAACGACTTAGTGTAACACCTTATTGAAAGTACAGTAGTTAGTTAGCTAACTACATTAGCTTCGATGCTAGCAGTGCACGGGAGCTAACTGGCCAACATCAATCTTGAAATGTTCAGATGGCAGGACTAAAGGAAATATACAAAAACAGTGATACACCTAATAAAAGAGTTGTATTTAGCACATGAACTGACTATGAAATGGATGAAAACACTTTACCTGTCACTGTGCCAAGAGCAGCAGGGCAGCATCACTAGACAGCTTGCTTTCAGAACACCTTCTCCACTGGTGGGGCTGAGCTGGCTGGTGAAACCATTTTTCTTAATTTAAGGTGGGTGTGTATTCTAATCTGGTTGGTTAAGTTGCGCCAAGTTCTACCGAGATATCATAAATTTTCAACAGGAAAACACGTCATTATTGCTGGACAAGATGTTTGATTTGGAAACAGCGTGAAGCGCTAGATAAAAATTAAGAGGAGCACTGATGAACGTGGTTGGAGTGCAAGACATTAATGAAGGTTTGTCACAGGATTAATGTTTTAAAACAACTGTGGGACCTTTTACCTTCTAATCGGAACTGATATAGGCAGTAACGAGATTTCAACAAAAATGGTGATCTGGACACCTTGGAGACACACAATAGATACAGGTGTAACGGCGATTTTGTCTTAGCTGTCCATTTGAGATGTAAATGCTCAAAATGCATTTTAAAATCAAGTGTAAACAGGGCCTCAGAGCCAACAACAGGAAAAAGTAAAGGAAATTAATCCAAAACACCAGAAACAGAGTCAAAGCCAGGAAAACAATCACAATCCAAAGGCTTAGTAATAGCAGACACCCAAGGGAGCTAGACTAATGCTTTGTGAAGCACTTGACAAACTGAGAGTCTTTTAAAAGTGTGTGTGTGTTTGTGTGAGTGTGTGTGTGTGTGTGTGTTTGTGTGTGAGAGAGAGAGAGAGAGAGAGAGAGAGAGAGAGAGAGAGAGAGATTGGATGCACCTGCAGCTAATCAGAAGTCAGGTGACTCAGAGCGTGGGAGAGTGTCAGCCATGCTCTCTGTGTGCAAGTGCTTCTGGGAGTTGGAGTTCATGGCTCAGTGTGTGTGCAGAGCTGGGTTGGCCATGTTGTCTATGTGCATATGCCCATAGGAAATGGAGTCTCGACTCGGGAGGTGCAGGTACAGGCATGATAGATATGCTGTAGCATGAAATAGCTGAAGAGTGGCTCGTCGATTTTAGCTTATCAGCTCCACCTTCTGTCCATTTATTCTATTCTATTGTATTGTATTCTATTCTATTCTTTTCAGATCAATTCAATTTCATTTGTATAGTCTCTTTTTTATACAATGTACATTGTCACAAAAAGGGGAGTTTATAGCTATTGAAAAGATCAAGTCAAGTTTGCCTGGGGCTTGTCTTTTTTTTAAGGGAGATCAGGCATCAGTAGGCTGGGGAGGTTATATCTACCTTTATAATAAATACATATTATCACACACACATTCAAAGATCATTGTGTACATATCTTCACTATTTTTTACTGCTTACCTTTTCTCTTTTTAAATTTATTGCTGTCCATCTCAGTCTTTGTCCTCGCATGGATGTTGTTGGCCCTGATGGTGAAAAAGTAAGAACATGGTTACCTTAATCTGGATTCTTACACACATCACTATTGCACTATACCATGATGGCACAGTGTATCTACTGCAATATGAGCATGGCTCACCTCTGGATCTATCCTTTCTCCCTCGCTGAATGGATGTTTTCTTTCTGCAAGGTGGCATTGCTTTCTCTCTGTCTCTTTCCCATCTCCTTGCCCTATATCTTCTGCTCATTTTCCTGTGGTCATTGTTTATTTGCCTGTGCTGCTGTCTGTCACTCCTCATTGCTCCTTTATTGTTGTCTTACAATGTTTCTTCACTGTCTTTTGTTTTATCGCTATCCTCCTAGAGTTTGCTCTCTACTTTTCTGAATTAAAAAAAAAGTACAAACAGAATGACAAACAGGACTATATTGAAACATTGTCTTATTTGTTGCTATCCTTCCTAACTTTTTTGAGGGTAGAATCCTGAGGGTGAACTCTGGAGCAGCATGTGTACCTTGACAAAGAGTGGAGGGGGCTTTGGAGGTAGAAAGAGAGAGAGGGGAAAAGAAAAAGATTATAGTGTTATAAATAATAAATTATAGTGTCATATATTGATTAAAGAAAGAGGAAAATATTTTTATACCAGGTAATAAATAACATGTTTTATACCAGGTTTTAAGTTTTCTTTTCTACCTCAAGACTCAAAATACAAGAAAAGAGGGATCTATCAGAATAAATACCTGAAATAGTTATTTTTTGTCATGTGTGATTTGTCTGGGCAAAATGTTCATTGTCATAGCTGTTTTTGTAACTTTTATTAAGCTAAGTTAATAGCGTCATATGTTTTGGAAGAAGCATGTGCCAGTTTGGATGGGTTGAAAAATGGAGTAAAAAGTGTTTGGACACTTTTCCAATCACTGCCATGAGCTACTAGATAAATGATTTTCAATAAACTTCATCTCTCTCTAAAGTCATCTCTTTTATAGCATACTTTTATAGTGATATAACTGACATTTATTTTTTTTATCCCATATTTCATTTACGTTCTTAGACGTATTGGCTATATTTACTGAAATAGACATGTGCTTGAACATTATCCTGAGTGCATGTATGTGTGCAGATACTTGAATGCAATTAGGATGGAAGTGATTGTTTTATGTAATTACAAAGATGCTCAATTTGTTACACTCAGAATACCATGATTATAATCTGATAATCCTTTGTTTTACAGTTTTCTAAATTCTAGTCATTACTAAATAGTTAAGTGTGTGGTAAAAACACCACAGTAATTAGTATCTATGATAATAAGCTTGAAGACATCCTAACTTAATTATACTGAATTTGTGTGGTACCAGGTATTCATTTTTGAGATAACATAAGTAAAACGTGATGGAACCTTGAGTACATTGTACTAATTTTTGGAATGTTCCACATTTAGGAAAATTCAGTGCTTCTTTTTGACAACCCAGCCATGGGTAATTCACAAGCCAGTGCATTCTTAGTGCTGTTAGTAGGTAAATGGGAAGAGTTGCATAGGGAAGGGAATCAGGTATAAAACCTATGCCAAATCAAATATGCAGATCATAAATCAGATTTTCATACTGGATTGGTCCAGGCCCAGTTACTAATGACTTCCATGCGTACTATTGGCCAGCAGGTTGCCAGTGAAAACTATGCTATTGTTGAGCGAAGCAGAAAGAGAGGGCAATGGCACTGGCAGTGGGAGAGAAGTAAGGATAGAAGCATGGAGGTGAGAGTCAGAACTTTAAATGTTGGCACTATGTCTGGTAAAGGGAGAGAATTGGTTGACATGTCAGAGAGAAAGAAGATAGATATACTGTTGTGCTGGTATATTGTGTGCAAAATCCAGGTAGAAGGGAAGTAAAGCCAAGAAAATCAGTGGTGGGTTCAAACTGTTGTACTCTGGTGTGATGGAAGGAAAAATGGGCCAGAGCTATTCCTGAAGGAAGAGCATGTCAAAAGTATTTGGAGGTAAAGAGACTGTTGGACAGAGTGATGATTATGATGCTGGAAATTGAAGGTGTGGTGATAACTGTTGTCAGCAACTATGCCCTGCAAGTTAAGAATGAGGTGGAAGAAAAAGAAGAATTCTGGAGAGATCTAGATGATGTGGTGGAGAGAATACCCAAATAAGAGATACTGTGAAGCAGACTTTATTGGACAGGTTGTTGAAGAGAACAGAGATGATGAGGAGGTGATGGGTTGGTATAATATTATTTAGGGGAATGTGAACAGCAAGATGGATGGATTTTGCGAAAAGGATTGAAATGGCTGTGGTGAATAAGTATTTCAGAAAATGGATAGAACACCGGGTAACATATAAGAGTGGAGGTAGGTATGCAGGAGGTACAATTTAAAAGAGATTGGAGATTGCATAAGGTAATGGGGAGAACATATCTAGGCAGCATCAGATGGTGGTCTGTAGGATGACTTTGAAGATCAAGAAAAAGAAGAGCACAAAAGCAGAGCCAGAGATCAAATGGTGATACTTGAAGATGGAAAATTGTTGGGTATAGCAGAAGTTGCAACTGCAAAAGTGGTGAGGGGGACAGCTAGGAAGGTACTTGGATTGTCATCTGAAAAAAGGAAGGAAAACAAGGAGACTTGATGTGGAATGAGGAAGTACAAAAAATATAAATGGAGGAAGAGTGTAGTGAAGACGAAGTGGGATAGCTAGAGAGGTGAAGAAAGTTGACAGGTGTGCAAAGAGATGAGGCTTAATGCGAAGAGAGAGGTGGTGAAGGAAAAGGTATAAGGTGTAAAAGGTGTATGATTGGTTGAACACTAAAGAAGGATAAAAGAACTTATCCTGATTGGCTAGACAGAGGGACCGAGCTGTGTAGGATGGCCAGCACATTAGGGTGATGAAGGATAAAGATGTAAACATATTGACAAGTGATGAAAGTGTATTGAGTAGTTTAAAGGAATACTTAGAAGGCTGATGACTATAGAAAATGAGAAAGAGACTAGGATGGATATAGAGTTTGTGGAGATGGAGAATCAGGAATTGTTTTGCATTGGCAAGAATGAAGTGAGGACAGCTATGAAGAGGATGAAAAATGGAAAGGTTGGTCCAGATGACATACCTGTGGAGGCATGGGGATGTTTAGGAGAGATAGCTGTTGAGTTGTTAATTAGACTGATTAACACAATCTTGGGAAGTGAGAGGATGCTTGAAGAGTGGAGAAGTGTACTGGTAACACAATCAATAACAAAAATGATGTTCAGAGTTGTAGTAACTACAGCAGTATAAAGTTGATCAGCTACAGCAAGTTAAGAGAAAGAGTGGTGGAAGCTAGATTAAGAAGAGAGGTGAAGATTTGCGAGCAGCAGAATGGTTTCATGCCAGGAAAGAGTACTACAAATGCTTTGAGAGTATTGATGGTGAAATATAGAGAAGGTCAAAAGGAATTGCATTGTGTTTTTGTGGACTTAGAGAAAGCATATGACAGGATGCTGAGGTGTGGTATTGTATAAATAAGTCAGGAGTGGCTGAGTATGTAAGAGTGGTGAAGTCAGTTGCAGTCAGTGAAGTCAGTGTGCAGTGGTGAGGTCTGCAGTAGTAATGACAGCTTCAAGGTAGAGATTAGTAATGGGACTGCACCAAGATTTACTCTGAGTCCCTTCTTGTTTGCAATGGTGATCAGGCAGGAGTCTCTGTGCACTACAATGTTCACAGATGGCATTGTGATCTGTAGTGAGAGTAAAGAGCAGGTTGAGGGGAGGCTGGAAAGGTAAAGGTATGCACTGAAGAAAAAAATAGTTAGTAGGAGCAAGACAGAATACATGTGCATGAATGAGAGGGAGGATAGAGGAATAGTGAGGTTGCAAAGAGTAGAGGTGTTGAAGGTGGATGAGTTTAAATACTTGGGTTCAACTGTCCAAATAACAGGGACTACAGAAGAGAGGTAAAGAAGACAGTATAGGAAGGGTGGAGTGGGTGGAGAAGTGTGTCGGGAGTGATTTGTGACCGAAGGGTACTAGAGTATAAGAGTGAAGGGAAGGTTTACAAGATGGTTGTGAGAACAGCTATGTTATATAGGTTTAAGTCAATGGCACTGACAAAAAGATAGAAGGTATAGCTGGAGATGACAGGGTTAAAGATGCTAAGAAATAGCACTGGGAGTGATGAGGATGGACATGATTAGGAATGAGTATATTTCTTGGACAGCTCAGGTTAGACAGTTTGAGGACAAAGCAAGAAAGGTGAGATTGAGTTGGTTTGGACATGTGTGGAGGAGAGATACTGGATATATTGGGAGAAGGATGCTGAAGATAGAGCTTCCAGGCAAGAGGAAAAGAGGAAGGCCAAAGAGGAGGTTTATATTTTACAACCTTGCTGAAGAAGACTGACATTGTTTACATGGCTTTATGTACTTTTTTCATTCCTTGGTTATTTTCTTTGGAATGTTTTTTATAGGCATATGCTTTCTCTGTTCCTAGAGTTTGAGCCATTATATGAAGCTTAACTGATACATATCTATATCGACTGATACAATATACAAGTAGGTCATCAAATATGAAAAATTGAGATGTGGGGAGGGGGAATCAATCATATGGATTAACATGTGTAGGTTTCATCTATGCCTGGGTCACCCCTCCTTCTACCATTATTAGATATTTGCAGGAGTAATAGAGTGCAGGAAGACTAGGCAATTACCACCAGAGCTGCTTTATTAAAATAGTGTAGATAGCAGCTATTTTGCATTGATATACAGCTGGGCCAATCAGCAAGCAATGGGTAACTATTGTCACCATAGTCAGTGTCCTCTGAAGGAGCATCCATTTCTCCCAACTCACACAACCATAGCCAGCATGCTTCCATAAATTTGATTTGTCTGTTTGGGCTTATCCTTGACTTAAAGCCTCACATTTTCTGCTTGGGCAGCAAACCAACCTATAAATATCTGGAGTATTTCGCTTTTATTGTGAATCAGTCTGCAGCTGTCGCTGATCACTGGAAAAGACAACAAATCCAGTCCAAAAGAATTAAGGCTTTAGCCTTTATTGTGCCCCTCTGCTAATCATATGACATAGTGTAATAAAGTAATAAGTGTGTCTCAGCTGGACAGACAATGGCACAGAAACAGCACTCACACTTACCAACTTGGCCTTGTCTGTTTGAACCCTTCACATCCTGTGTCTAAATGCTCCCAATGTATTTGTGTATACAGTATACGGTAAGAGATAAGTCTGTCATGCTTGGCTGGTGACTCACCCCCTGCAGTGCAATCTGGTGGTCATCTTTTCTCTGTCGGTGCCACTGCAAACAAAGTGTTCTCTCTCAGTGTCTTGTATAGGCACAGAAAGCTTATTGTCTGTGAAGGCTTGGGAAAGGTCTGCTTGGGGACATTTATAGCAACAAGAACCATTTCCTTCTTTCCCATTCCCTATTCAAACTTTGGGAAAATAGGACAGAACTGCCAAAAAGCAAACAAGGATGCAGTGACTCACAGATCAATATTCCTCACTGAGAAAAGAATAATATCATAATTAAGCTATAAAATACAATGACTGTGCAGTCACTCAAATGTATTTTGGCATGAACTGAAGTATTTTTAAGCAACTCTTTATAAATAATTGAATACTACTAGTTACTAGTGAATATTGTGTAAAATATGTGGTGCATGTTATGTTGCATTAAACATTTTCTTGACAATGACAGCAAATACATTATTATTTCTGACTATTCTCTACTTGTTATTATTTCTGACTACTCGCTACTCTGAAGTGGCTATTTTAATTATCTAAATGTGACTATTTATGTTAGCTTGAACATTTATTTCAGTTGCAATGCTGGTGGATTTACTTGAAATTCCCCAAAAGGTAATGCTAAGTCACACACTAATTGGACCAGGTCCAGCTACAGTCACATAAAGGGGAATAGGATGCACTCAAAAATGCAGAGACAAACATATGCAAACATACATACAGAGTCAGCCAAATGTATACACGCTTCAGGAAAAGAAAAATTTGTATGAATATTTTAATACTAAATTTATTCAGTATATATAATATACAATTACAAGAGGTTCTCTAAGTGGTGGCCATTAACTTTCAGACATTTATGTATAGAAGTGTTCCTGAATTGTGCATATATATATATTTTTTTTGGCTGACTCTGTATGTATTGTTGGCTAGGTAGAGAAGGCACTGAGAGCTTGCCAGTGTCAAAACACATTGATTCCATTATGTTGGTTGTTTTGTGTATAATATTTTAGTAAATGTTAATTTCTCCTTTTCAGATAAGTGTTTGTTTGTGTTTGGTAAGACAGCAAATACTTGACTTTTAAAATGTGAGAATTGATGTCCTATTCACATTACACAGCTTGATTCACTTGCAATCAGGGTTGTACAGTGTTCACAAGACATGATATCTCACAGATGAGGCATGCACCCAACATGATTTCTCACTTGGAGAGATCCCAGATGAAGCTTGCCTTAAACAAGAAAAAAGTAGTCGCAGATGCCCAAAATTAGTCAGCAACTGGGAAATTGTGGCTAAAAGCATATAGTGTGCACTAGGCTTAATAAAGCCTACTGAAATCACAAGATCTAGGTGCAGTAGTGCAAAGTATAAAGCAGAGCTATTTTTACCATTAAGGTGCTCTGATCTTTCTCACTGGAGAACAAACTTTGACATATTATATGATGGAGTAATACATGAACATACATGAAAATGTGATACATGAAGGTGTGATATGCCAGTAACCTAATAGGCTTGTTTATGGTATTTATGAAATTAGTTTATCAGATCACAAGGTGCAACACACAGTTTTTCTCTTTCTTTCCCTCTTTGTTATATACACACATGCACTAAGGGAGACAGATGGTGGGGTTGATGTCCTACACGATCGGCACAAGTATGTGGGGGTGTAAATGAGACTGCTTGTCTTTCGTTCAGATGGTTGGGTGTCGCCTGAGCTGAGGTTTTCTAGACACACATACACACTATCATGAAGTCACATGATAATAGTGGCTATTGGACAGACTATTCAGCCCACCTCCACCCCCATCCCAATACACAGATACTCACACACACACACACACACACACACACACACACACACACACACACACACACACACACACACACACACACATGCAC
>JAQQZR010000038.1:20534414-20553218 GCA_030068235.1 Notoglanidium macrostoma | reverse complement strand
CCCCCCCGCCCCGGGTTTTTGGTAGTATTTTTTTTCTACCTTGGGGAGGGGGGATCCATTGGCCCCTATCAGACATGCTCCTCCACATCCTATAACCTCAAGGCCTCACTTTTTGAATAACCACAGCTTAGTGAGTTGGGCTACAGTAACAGGTAAATTCCTGTTACTGACTGTTGGCATGCTGACCTAAGATTCCAAAAACCTTCATCATCATGATGAAAATGTTTCCATGTACAGAGTAAATGCTCTGTTAATATGTTCTGACATCAAAAATAAAATGGCCTGATGCAGCATATGTGCATTCTGTCTGCTTCAGATTAATGTTTAAGTTTTTTCTTGGCTCTTGGCGGATCCATAAGTTATGACAAACTGCACACCTGCCTGACTCTGAATTTATCACTGTGGAATGGGCATGGAATCAGAGAAGTGGGTTTAGTATGCTTCTGTTTATGTATGTGTGGATGCATGCAGGGAGGGGAGGGGACTCAAGATATGAGCCAATCCAAGAAGACGCCATGCCCTCTCCCTCAGGGACAAATTGATGTCAAGTTGTGCTGTCTGTCAAGATTAACTGTTTATTTGCTTTCTGTTTACATGTGGCTAGAGTACAAAATGGTTAGGGTCACCTCACGTCCTTGACAAAGCATCTAGCCCATGTAAAAAAACATTTTTAAATGGATGGAAAGCACACTTTAATCTGGGTGCCTCATCTGAGCACATTCTCCTTAGCTATTAAAAACATGGCTGAATTAGAGCTTTACTGGCCATCTTTACAAGGACATCTTTACACTATCAAAGGACCAGTTCCAGCAGCTTTGTTTTCCTGGCTGAGGGAGGGTATAATCCACTGCACCGTGCTACAATCCTTTATTCCTTTCCTTTCCTCTCCTTTGCTTCAGACCTCAGATGGTATTCTTAGTGTGGCCTTACATACTGCAAGCCTTAATTATGATATTGTGGTAACATTATCATTCCTCTAATGCTTGGGACTTAAATTAAATAAGCAGGTAAAATTACAATAATATGGTTATTCAAAAATATTTAGTAATCAGAGGTCAGTCTTTAGTTAAATTTAGTAAATTTAGTTGACAGAACATGATATAATTATTTATCAGATTTATTCAACCTTTGAATAAATAGAAAGAAAATTCTTTATAATTATAATTGAGAAAGTTTTCACAAGGTAAAAATGAGGTAATTGATCCATGCATCATTAGAGAACATGTATTATTGATTGAACCTGGCCAAAAGCTGGGAAAATAAACAATAAACAATACAGCTATTATGTACAGAAATACAAACACTAGCTTGCACATACATCTCCATTGTTTTTTTTAACATGCCATAAATCTCGCCCTCTGGACAGGTCTGGTGTGTCTTAAGGTTGCAATGTCCATAATACCATATAATATAAGCACATTGTAGTTGATTGGTAGACATAAATATTGATGGTGACTCCAATGCAGTTTAGCACCCAGCTACAATTCAGCTGTAAACTGAACTGCTGCTGTACGAGAGGAAAAAATTCAAGGCCTGGCATTCCAGGAGCAGCACAGCCTTGAGCAGTACATCAATACAACTGACTAATGTAAACAGACATGGTCTCTGCTTTGGTTCATAGTCTGCCACCTCAAATTTATTAACTTTAGTAATAAAAAATTTAATATCAAATAAGTTAGTAAACATAGAGAAGAGATAAGAAGCACTATCCTTATTAACAGTATAATCTTATTTCTAAAGACTAATCATTTAATTGTGTTGGAACAAAATGAGTGAGAGATAAATGGTTTCTTGAGAAATTTGCAGTTTGATATATGCTGTTATGTTAAAGCTAAGAAAAATTATACCAAGGAAAGGCTAAGGGAAATTTGTAAGTGAGCTGTTTAAAGTTATGTTCCTGTTGGTGCACTTTATTTATAGGGCAAAATAATTGAATCACATATTATATATAATATATTATGTATGTACAGAGCATATGATTCAGAGATATTGCACATATTGAGTAGAGTACCAACAGAAGTTATATCTGAGAGTCAGCATAAATCAAATATGGACAGAAAACCCAAGTTTTACAATTATATAGAAATAAAGTAGATCATGCTCCCCCTCTCTACGTCTGTCATCCCCTCTGAAGCAGAGATGTTAGAGAAGTAATAAAATGCAAGTCAGGTCTTGAGTCTTTACCTTAGAATCCAAATCAAGTCTCGTGTCTTTAAGATTGAGTCTTTTAGACAAGTCCTAATCAAACTAAATCTACATGAGGAGTATATTAATTCTAAAATTCCACTTGTTTTCATAGAAGAAAAGGCTGAAAATATATATTTTTAAATGCTACTTATGCCATTTAATGCCACTTATGTCATTTAATTCCATTTAATGCCACAGAGACATTAAAAAGTCCTTTGTTTTGATACTACACATTTTTACACACATAAAAAACATTAAGGTACAAAGTGACATTTATAACTGAGAAGCCAACATTTTCCTCCACTACTGGCAGACAAGAACAAGAATCTGAGGCTACAGTGGGCACAGGATCACTGAAACTTGACAGTTGAAGACTGGAAAAAGACCAAAGGATTTTTTTTCTTCAGCTGTCCTATTTTGGTGAGTCTATGCTCACTGTAGCCTCAGATTCCTGTTCTTGGTTGACAGAAGAGGAACAGAAGCAGAATGTGGTCTTCTGCTGTTGTACACCATCTACCTCAATGTTTGAAGTTTTGTGTGTTCTAAGCTTTTTTGCTCACCACAGTTTTTTTTAAAGAGTGATTATTTGAGGTGCTGAATCCTTCTTGCTGGCTTGAACAGTTTGGCTATTCCCTCTCATCAACAAGGAATTTCCACCCACAGAACTGTTGCTTACTTGATGTTTTTTCTTTTTACAGAAATACTCAAAGCAGCCCATCTGGCACCAACAATCATGCCACAGTCCAAATTACCAAGATCACATTTTTCCCCATTCTTATAGTTAATACTATCCTTATATATGGGACTTATATCTGCATGATTTTATTGCACTGCTGCCAAAGTGCTCATTGTCTATGAGCTATGTCTATTGTAAACAGAGCAGCATATACATATCTGTTTTCAATGACACTAGTAGACATAGGTTGTGATGGGGGAGGGGGAGGATGCAGTGGCAGCTGTAGCCAAAAATAAAAAAAATGAAATAAAGTAACTACATGTGCAAATAAAAATTCCTCCAAGTTATGTTGGGAGTCATAATGTATGAGTTGTAAGTCAAGTCTGAAGTCAAATGATATGCACCCTGTTTCAAGCACTTTCAAACATCAAGAATTGGGTCGGGTTTTTTCAGTAGTCAAGGATTTGTGTAGGGGAAAAAAGTTTATAACTACAGTCTTCACCTGTAGGCAGATAAATCAAGACTGACTGAATGTGATAAAAATGGGTTCATGTACAAATGAGGGTATTAAAGATGTTAATTAATTCAAGGCCTCTCCTGAGGTTCATACAATGCACCAATGGGGCCTTTCTGGTAAAATAAATCCTAAGTTCCCAGTGCACAGAAATTGTGAATTTGAGTTTGAGATAGATCTGACAATTTGGGAGTTTGGTTTGTTCTTTTTATAGGCAGCTGGTGAGACTGTTTTAGAGTATGAAATAATAAGTATAATTTTATGTTACTTATACCATGTCATCAGAATGAACTTGAATGGAGGAAAGGACACATAATAGGATTTAATAAAGACTGATTAAATATTCAAAAGTAAAATCAATATCAACAACCTACAATCTTCATCCAGCACAGAACTGTTTATATGTCTACCTAGAAAACATCTCCCAGTGTGTTAATCATTGGGGGAAATAGGCTATCTCAGCAGAGCTCTCTATTACATCTGATCTGGATATAAAATCTAGAAGTAGTTGCAAATGCTGCTGGTAGATTCCATTGCTTCTTCTAAACTCAACTGGATCAAGACTTGGTTGTTAATTATTTTTAATTAATTATATGACTAACTGGGTGCCTGAATGAAAACAACATGTTAGCCGTTACATAATGCTAGATCTGGTTCTTTTATTTCAATACATCATGATAATAATTACCTAATATCGCATATTACAATAAGAAGTCAGAGAGGCTGCAGAGGAAGCAGTCATCTCTTTAACAGCACAAACTGCTTACAGACTTAATGAAAATACTTCATGTGTTAATTGGGTCAGTTGAATGAAAGTTCGAAACAAACTTTCACGTTAAAATAATAAGCTATAAAAAATATGATTTCTGCGGATATTTTGGTGCGTTTACGTGGGTAACGCTAATAAGCAACGACAAACAACAACAAAGACACAGAAATAAAGTCACTTGATTAACAAGCTTCCACTTGGGGTGTGAAACTGAAAACGCGACTCGAGAACCTGACAAGGCGAGATTGCGTCGTCCCGACACACACACACGCACGCACGCAAGCACGCACACACGCACGCACACACACTCACACACACACACACGAGCGGTATAAAGTCGTCACATATCTCTATGTTCTGAATCAAAGAACCCATAGAGGTGACCCTGTCAACAGTTAGGCATGTTGATATTGTCATGCAGCGACACAGTGGAGACCTAGGCACCATCCACTGTTGCTGAGGTTAGATGAGCTACCCTAGCGCTGTTTATTCAAACTATGCACACGCAGAAAAGTAACATTTTTCACAGGTACGGAATGCATTATGAACGTACTGTATTGTATTGTATTGCATTGCATTGTATTGTATTGTAACTATTACCAACTCAATTAGTTAATGATTTCATTAGAAATATTTTGTTCCCAGAAAGGACGTGACTACCTTCCAATGATGAGCGAATTTGCAGATAAGAGAAAAATTAATCTGTTATACTACAAGTATATTCAGTCGCCTAAGAAAGAAAAACTGGGGCATTTGTACTGTACATCAGTTCTCTCTCTCTCTCTCTCTCTCTCTCTCTCTCTCTCTCTCTCTCTCTGTCTGAAGGTCATCTCACTCTCTCGCGGCGGGTAAAGCAGCTTCGGATGTCACCGTGCTGAGATCCGATCCACTCGTAGCCTTTAATGAGCACCTGCTCTCCATGATAATGCCAGCCAAAAACGCACTCACCATCTCCCTCCCATCTTTTCTTACGGTATGAAGTATAATGTTTCGGTGAGACAACAACCCCTCATGTTCTCGTCTGCTTTGATCGGAGAAAGAATCGGATGCACGACTGTTATCTGAGGGCAAAGAAAAGCTCGACGCATGAAAGGGCTTCCAACGCAGCCAATATACAGGGCGTGCGTCTGTTATGTAACGTCCGTTGATGCTCAGCAAATAAGCGCGCACACACACACACACACACACACACACACACACACACGCGCGCGCGCGCGCACACACAAATAAATTATATCAATACATAAAATCCATTCGTTAGAAATAACTCATTATACTCATTAAAATATGTTTAAATCGATTGAAATTCGCTTCAGAGTAAATCCACGAATGTATTCATTTGGAATTTATTCATTAATTATTTGTTCTAAATAAAACTGTGAAGTGGAACTCATGTTAGATTTAATAGATTTTAAACAAAAATAAAATGAAAATATTCCGTAATTTAAAAAGTTAATAATCGCCACAGAAGATGTTTAAACCCCATGATTAATTTTAAGGCTCTGAATTCTAGGTCGACATCAGGCTTAGGCCTGCATAATGTTATTCAATTTACATTATCACAAATTATAGCAAGTCATGGCACGTTGAAATGAAAGGCTATTGGAGCTATTGCAAACTCAACTCGCTTAGCTACATTACATTCCACTGTGTAGTTAGAACAGTAGGTGAAAAGGTCGTGACTCTTGAAGGTAAATATGTGAGTAGCAAGCTGAGACAAGAAAGACAGCCCGAATTCCGCGCGCATAGCAGCACAGTGATAAACCTGTGACCCCCTCATCTTTTATTTAGGCTCACGGGCTCACGTTGTAACCGAGATGCACGTAAAAGGTAAAAAAAAATAAAATTTAATTAAAAAAAACTTTTACTGTCTACTGAATAAGGAGATACATGACAACAGGTAGCCTCCAGAATTTGCTTAATTACCTCTATATTAATGAGATGGAATCCACTCATGGTGCTTCTGGTCTTAACGTTCAATGTAGACCTATTTATGTATATATTACATCAATATAATTTGGCTCTCAAGTGAATAAAAACAACTGTTTTTTTAACATCTCATTTAGGCTTGCAAAAGTATAATTATTATAATTACAAAAACTCCAAAGAAAAGCCAACCCTGACAGGACCATGTGCATTTCTACCAGCGGTGGTGTTTGTCCACCTTGACTCACAATAACAACTTTAATTGCATATATTCTGCAGGTCTCTGGAACTTTAGGCTACTGGATGGATGAACACAATTCTTTCAATACATATTCCCTCACCTGGAGTTTTGATGACGGATGATGGAAGTTCTAATACCTTGGAATAACTTTGTATTGATCTAAACTTCAGAACCAACAGCATAACAGCTTACAGCTACAGGTTTTCCCTTAATTTAGCAACTGTATGTACAAACCCCCAACAATTCAAATTCAGATACAAAGCAAAATTCTCAGAGTTGATTTTCCAGTGTTAGATAAAAGTGTTAAATAGAGTAGAATTAACACTGTAAAAATATGGTTTAACTCTAAAGGAATCAATTGCATAAGAGAGTAGAGAAGTGTTTACATAATTTAAAAAAAATTACACAGTAACGAAACCATGACCCTAAAAAAATAATAACTGTTCAAGGCTGGTGAATTTAATAAGAACTGGTCAATTTCCCCAAAGCACTGTAAAGTTAGGAATATTTAACTGGTAAAGAGCATTACTAGCTTTTACAATGTGAAGGTCTTCTTTGTGGTCAAAATGCTTATGAAAATATTCATCCAAGAAAAGTTAAAATTTCTCTTCACTGTAATCTGAAGGCCTTGTAAAAGTCAAAATCAGAGTCATGTTGGCTATTACATCATTATTCCTTCATTTAATTTATGACATTTTGTCCCAAAATTTAACTATTATTTAGAGACATATTCTGTTGTTTGTCTATCAATAATGATTGTTGGATATGTTATTTCAAAAAATAGGAATAGAAGTTTAGGGAATAATGGTGACCAAATAAAATGGTATTAAATGGACAGACAGTAATGGGTTGGCTCCTGACCCCCAGATACTGCACCATGGCATCATTGATTACCGGCCTCATAAGCTAATGCAATTACAAGCATCAATAAGATGCTGCGAGGAGAATCATTAAGTAGTGACAGTGATAAATGGCAGCACAGAAAACTGCACACTCCTCTCCTCTCGGGGCTAGGTGACCAGGGTGCATGGTCAACAAAGATGACAACCAAAAATATCCTGAATATGGCAGTAATTTAGGGGCTCTCAAACCCATTTGTAGGATCCCACTCTCCTGGACAGTTTAAAGTTTTTCCTGTGCCCAACACACCTGATCCAATTCCTGAAGGACTTGAATATGAGCTGATTAAAAAACTTCGAACTGTGGGGGATAGGAAGTCAGAGGTGATATTCCCGGGTGGTGTTTGTCCCAAATTGCAAGCTATCTTAAACAAAATGCATATTAAGGGTAATGTGGAAAACATTATAGAACATACACTCATCATCAACTTTAATAAGAACACCTGTGCACCTGCTCATTTATGAAGTTATTCAAACAATTATGTGGCAGCAGTGCAGTGCAGTGCATGAAATCATGTAGATACAAGCCAAGAGTTCAGTTCACGTTCACATTAAACATCAGAGTGAGAAAAACATGATCACTATAACTTTGATCATGGTGTGGTTGTTGGTGCCAGCTGGGCTGGTTTGAGTATTTCAGAAACTGCAGATCTCCTGGCATTTTCACACACAAGTTTCTGGAGTTTACTCAGAATGGTGCTAAAAACAAAAAAAACATCCGGTGTGTAGAGGGTCTGTAGGCTGAAACACTCATCATGAGAGAGATCAGAGGAGAATGACCAGAGTGGTTTGAGCTGACAGAAGTCTTTAGTAACTCAAATAAGCATTCTTTAAAACAGTGGTGAGCAGAAAAGCATCTCAGAATGCACAACGCATCAAACCTTGAGAAGAAAGACCACATCAGGTTCCATTCATGTCAGCCAAGAACAAGAATCTCAGGCTATCATGGGCACAGACTAACTGAAATTGGATAGTTGAAGAATCTTGAACCAATCTTTCAATTTTCATTGCTCACTCAATATTTTTCTTTTGTTTTGTTTTGGAACCTTTCTGTGTAAATTTTAAAGGCTGTTATGTGTGAAATTCTCAGGATATCAACAGAAAAACTCAAACCAGTGGATGATAAGGGTATTATGTTAATATAGCCTATATGAAACAATGTGACAAAGTAATATGGGCTATACATATCATTAATTCATCCATCCATCCATCAATTTTCTATGTCACTTAAAGCATTGTTCACACTACATGATTTTAAAGTTTTTTTTAGTTGGCAACGACAAAAGCCCTCGTTGGGGCGCAACTCCACGTTTGATCAGCGATCAACAGTTGCTTTGTGTACGCCACAAAGACGTGATCAAACGAGCTCGTCGACTAGTTGCCTACTCTGACCAGATATGTAGCTATTATGTAGCTATACGATATTTCAAGTGATCAGTACCATTCAGCTAATCCATTCCTTGACCCATCTTCGTTTCTTTTTCTTTTTGCGTGGTTTTTCGGAACATTTCGTATCATCGCGTCGTACTGATTGCTTTTGTTGGATGTAGATTTTGAAACTCCTGTTTTGCGCAAGTTTTGCGTCATTTCCTGTGTCAATTCTAATATAACTTTTCGTGACAGAACATTGTTTTGTAGACCAGACGGACCAGTCGTGCTGAAAGATCATGTAGTTGGTGACCCCCTGTCACCGCTCTGTTCGTACTACACAACTGTCTGACGTGATCAGGAATCTCGATGTAGTGTTTGGTGAGGTGTAGCGTGAACAGCTACTGTGATTTGACAGCGATCGTCTAGTGAGAACAAAGCATTACTCATTGTGGGTCGTGAGGGAAGCCTCAGCCAATCCCAGCTGACTCCAGGCCAGAAGCAGAGTACACCCTGGTCAGGACACCAATCTATCGCAAGGCTATATAGCCTACGTCATACACGTCCCAAATGACAAAATAATTTTCCCACTAATTTTTAAATGTAATTTAGTAGACCTTGTCCTTTAGCCCATGTGTAAAGACTCCATGTGTCAGCTAAAAGTGAAAAGAAATAACATCTTCTTAAAGTGTCTTCTGTCCGATGCTTCATAATAACCTACCGGAATTCATTCCGTGTCAGAGGTTGTGTATATTTAGCATAAGAATAGCAATATTTAGTATTGCTATTCCTATAAATATATAGCACATACGTATATAGCACATAAATATATAGCACATCAGTACGGCACTATGTGGTTTTGAAAGTGGTGAATTTCAGATGCACCCCTACATATGTCATTCAACAAGATTAATACTTGTATACAGTTGATAGACTATTAAAACCATTAATGCAAATATTAAGCTTGCATGGGAGATGGTTGAATAGTTTTAGACATGCTTGGTTTAATCACTTAAAATGTTTTGCAGCTTAAGTTCTAATAAATTAATTAAACACATTTTACTATGTAGATTATATTTAATACAGGAAAAAAGGAAAACAAATGTTTGCTCGGTGTTGTTATAAATGTCGGTTTTCGGACTAATTTTATTGAGTTAGTCCTAACAGGTCTGTGTTAAACTCGTGTGCCAGTAAAACAATGTTGACATTGTACAAACATAGTCCTTTCCCCCATCACTGCGCTGCCGTCCCCCCCCCCAAAAAAAAAAAAACCCAACTGAAAGTATCAGAAGTTAACGCAGCTGAACTGCTCATTTAGGTTTCACTGCTGAATTGGTGTCATACAACGCGGTAATACAGATGTAGCCTAGCCCTAAACATTTGCACTTATAAACATTTACTTTACAATTACTTTGTCCAGAATTAAGGGTTCATAACCATGTCTCTGTAATTATTATAGGCTAGATCTCAGATAAATGAAAAATTATTTGTGCTCGGTTGCTAATTTTATCCACGATGTAACATGTATAGCCTATTGGTTTAACCACAAAGTTACACTGAGTTATATAGCTCCCCTTCCTCCTTCTACTACTACTACAACTACTACTAATTATTATTATTATTATTATTATTATTATTATTATTATTATTATTATTGTTATTGTTGTTGTTGTTGTTGTTGTTGTTGTTGTTGTTGTTGTTAGTAGTAGTAGTGCTAAATTGCAGAATATTGGTCAATGACCTAGTACTAGTAGTATAATAATACTGGACAGAGAGCAGCACCCGGGTTCATTTAGAAAGTCTGGGGTTTCGTTCACTGCAGGTCATTTACTGACGAGTTCAGAGTTTCCGCTAACACGACTAAACTTCATTTCTTTTCATTGTTGGAATATGTAAAACCGTTACAAATGTATAGAGTATGCTTAAATATAAATGACCAGTGTTTTATTATAATTAGTTTGGGAAAGCGCTGATATTGCACGCATGGCCACAACTGCATTCAGAAAACGGCTGTAAAAAGGTGAGACCACAAACAGCCTATTACAAATTGATTCTTTTTTCTGTGGCATGAAGCAGGCCCATAAATATATATTATTATGGGTACACTCGAATATTGAATATTTTTGTTCGATATGATATACTGCATCATTTTATATTAAGCTAAGCATTTATTTTTTGTAAAAAAAAAAAAAAAAAAAAGCCTTTTTAAATGATCAAACGTCACCGACCTATTCTTTCTTCCTGCGTGCGCACGATGCATTAATGATTTAGGGTAGAAAGCGCTTTCGATGCTCTTTTTAAGCGTGTCCCCCTTAAGGACAGTATTCCAGCTCCCCTAAAGAGGGCAGTCAAACATGGGATTTATCTCTCTCGTCTCCGGAGCGGGCAATGGTGAACAGTTCAGGAATTCGGAGCCGAGCAGCTCTGAGCTGCTGTAATTAAAAACGCCCATTGGATTCTGCACAAAGAGCTTCTAACGAGTAAACACAAAACAGTGAAACTCGGCAAAAGCAGTAAAAACTCAACAGCCACTGTTAGGCGTCAGCAGAGGCAAAAGTAATGTATTGACGTCGTATGAGAGTTTGGTTTAAAACAACCCCTTCAACCGCTGTAGCCTACGCAGGGCATTTTGTTTCTGTAACATTATACTCTGGTTTTGACTTTGTTTTGGGTTAATGTTAAATACGCGTTTATTCTGACCAATTTATTTTTGGGGAACTGAAATGTAGGCTAAAGTATCCGGGGGGAAACCAGCCGCCCTGAGTTTGAGTCGCTGTTACAGAGGCATTGAACATGTGCAATAAGGCGTGAGGGGGGAACTAATCTTCCTATTTAAGTGTTTGTGGCAATTTTATCTAAATGAATTTTAATGCTAAACGGGGAATAATTTCCTCTTTATACCTCCACCCAGCTAATCCCTCGCCTCTTCACAAGTGAATTCCAGCATATGACTTTACGCTACGCATTTGTTGTATGTTATCCAGTGGACGATGAAGCACAGAACCGACATTTAAGATCAGCTTCGAAAACTGCTGGGAGGAATTATAATCTACATCACTTAAAAAGACAAAAAAAAATCCTACATTAACTAACCTTATAATTTGGTCAGTAACACAAGTAGTCAGCAGTCACAAAATGCCAGGTGTGCCAAGAAAGGATGGAAACATTGACCAGCTGTCGACTATCGCATAAACAAAAACAATCATCTAAAGGAAGAAAAAATACCAACACCTAGCTAAAATATATATGCTAATATTAGCCCGTATGGTCAGATATCTGTCTTTAGCCCTAGCTATTGCTAGAGTTACTGTATGGCTGAAGTCTAAATCTTAGTTTATAACCTGAAACAGTAAAACATAAATGTTCAACAGTAAACGTAAATAATAATAAATGTAATAAATAGTAATAAATGTATAACAGTAAACGTTAGCTCTTTCCATTATAAGCAAAATTGGCATTCTAAAATTTTGTCTCTCCTGAAATTGTAATATTAACAGAATAAATACTGTGTACTGTGTAATGATATAGGCCCAATAACCACACATGTATACCATGTTGCCTACTTTCCCTAAGTCTTTCTACAGAAAAATGTATTTGTTTACAATTTATACAATGCAATACTCCAAACATGGGACAGTAAAAATAAAGTGCTGTCCCAATAAAAAGTATGATTCTATAACTAATGGGGATTAAACTATTAAAAAATAATTTTTCCAGTGTTGTTCAACCTAGTCTCTAAATACAGTTATAATAGAAGGCTAAGGGCAGCTGTTGGGGCAATCAAACATTTATACATGAATATCATAATATGAATTCTTTAGCCAAAATCTTTGTAACTTTAGCTTAAAACATTGTAATATGCCTTCTCAGAAAGGAAGCTGTTTTTTCCCAATTGGAAGATTTTGCATTTACCATTCTAGTCAATGTAGCTCAAAGTACATGAATATCACAAAAATATAAGCTATCAGAATTGCTTTTTCACTGTTTTGCCAAGTCGTTCTGTAATGTTTATCATATCCTAAGATAATTACTTCCACATTAACTGAGTTTCCAGTCAATAGGCTAAAAGCTTTTTTAGCACAGGAAAACGTTTCAAAACTGTTGACTCTGGCAGTCATGTATATGTTATAAGTGTGATAGATATAGATGAGATTTGAAAATATTGGCGCATTACTTCATGATAGTTGAATATGTTTCTGTGCATCATACGTTTTTTTTAGATTATGTTTCAAAGTGCAGGGACTTTTTCTTAAAATCAAGTTCTGCCTAAGTAAAGCCACCCTCTCACAGCAGAAGAAAAGGGCCTTGTAAATAATCAGTGCAACCAATTATTGATTTATTCACATACTTATTCCTTTTTAAACGCAGGTGATTCAAGGAGGAGGTCAAAAGTCTATGGAGATGGCACACACATAGTGTGGAAAGAAAAAAGTTCACATCCTTTTTTAAAAAAAATCTATTAGAAACAACATAATATGCAGCACATTACCATTGCATTTACAATACTTAATTCCCAGTTCTTGCATGAGTCCAAATGTAATTTTACAACAGTATACAGAATCTTCTCCTCCCTCTCCCTTAGGAGCTGATATAGCAATGATTTCTAACTTTGTCTCAGTCTGATTCTTTGCAAAAGAGCACATGTGTCCCATGGTGTGCAGATGCTGGCATCTTTCTCACGTCCACCTAAGAAGGAACTCTTCAGTTTTTGCAGCAAGCCAGCAAATAATTTTTGCTGGGTGAACCCCATAAGCAAACCAATCGCAGATCCCTGTCCTGATCACAGCTGTTTTGAAGGATCCATTTTTTGTAGCAACTTTTTGTAACTACTGGGCATGGATGTCCAAGACTTGTTCACCCATGGGGGGGGTCTCCTGGGGGAAATATAGAGGGGCTGGAGGCTGACATGGGCATGGCAGGGTGGGCTGGTCCTCCATGCATCAACATCGCTGAGTGCTGGGGATGTCCAGTAAAGTAGGAACACATAGGCCACAGCTGGTGGGAGTGCTGTGGGCCACTATAGGCAGGCTGGCACATACCCATGGCCATCGGACTGCTATGAGGCAGGGAGTCCTCTGGCATGCCCTGCATTCCTGTAGGGGTAAGCACATAAGTACTGCTCAGCAAAAGTCAGTTTCAAACATACTGGCACTCTAGCACATCATTATATTTACACATTAACACATTTACAAAAGACTTACTCTCTCTATTTTGGTATCTTTGTATTGGATCCATTATTATATAATGGGTCATCATAAGAATAGTGTTGTAGAAAATGTTATCTTTAGACAAAAATGAGGACAGTAGAATGAGAGAGAGTTCATGCAGTCAGTGTTCATCTGTCTCTATGGAGTAGCTCATTGGACATAGCACATCACTCAGGGAGCTGTCCCAAGCACAATATTCATTCAGCCTGGCCACAATCACATTAATATAGGTCTAGTGAACTAGAAGGCTGCTCTTCACTAAGTTCAACCAAAAGGATGACATGTATCATCTTGTGTTTATGTTAAATTAGAATACATGGACTAAATCCACATAATTATACTCCCTGTGCAATAAACCTGCATATCAAGTGCTTACATCCATCCATGGGGAAGCTGGAGCCAATCCCAACTGACTTCAGGCAAGAGGCAGGGTACCCCTTTGGCAGGTCGCCAATCTATCACAGGGTTAACCCAGAGAGGCGAACAGTCATTCACACTCATATTCACACCTATGGGCAATTTAGAGTATCCGGTTGAGGTAATCTGCATATTTTTGGACTGTGGGAGGAAACTGGAGCACCCAGAGAAAATACATGCAGGCTCAGGGGAAAACAGGCTTTGCAAAGAAAGGCTCCAGTCACCTTGTTGGTTGGAACCCAGAACTTTCTTACTGTGAGGCAACAGTGCTAACCACTGCACCACTGTGATGTCTAAGTGTCTACATGTTACATTTACTTCATTTAAATATCTGACTGAAAAGGATAATATATCATATATTTCTACAGGACTATGCATCAGTGAGAGCATTGTATGAATAGTGAGGCACATTATTGTATTATTAGTTAGAATTAGGGTAAAGAATTCCTGAGACTATTGAGCATATGATCACAGAAAAAAACAGGTTCCTCAGGTTTCATGGTACACTTAGCTGCACTGAAACATAAACATTTTCTTTTCAGTGGAAGAGTTCATAGCATTGACAAATGAACTAAAATATGCCATGCATTTATGCTCTGCACCACCTCCACTTATCTCTCTTTAAACATAATAAGCAAAGGTCTGTGGTTCAGTCTGAAGCTCCCTTTGAGAAATAGTGGCATTGTACTCAAATTAAAGAGGAAATGTGAAAATTGACAATGAGAGTCACTTGAGAGGATTTAACTGAATGTGCACAAGTGTGCCACTAGCATAAAAGGCCACTGGCCCCTTAGCAGCTCTGCAAAACCCACAGGAGCTTGCTGATCATTTCATTAACCAGCACTGCTCACTTAACGGCTTTTGGAAGTCCACGTGTTTGCCCTGATTTCTAAATGTGTATGTTAGGCAGTGCTATTTTTGCTTGTAAGGATGACCTGAGCTCGTTTGGGGTCATCTGTCATATTATTCCAATCTTAAAACATGTCTCTTTGAGAAAATATATTGGAAAATATATATTGGATGGAACACTTTCAGTCTTAGGCTGTACATGGGGCACATGTCCCAAATTGCTTTTTTTTTTTTACCTCTTAATAAGCCAGTCAGTACATTAAGTGGCTTGCTGTTGCATTTTCTGGACTACAATAGGGCTGAATCAGCAGAGAATTTTGTGACCATTTACGAACCAAATCCATGAAGGCCATGTTTTTGTGAAATGAAAGTTCAGACTAGTGAAAGGGGTCAGGGGTTGTTGGCCTTGTAGAAGGTTAACAAACTTCTTCTTAATAATTGGAAGGAAAGAAGCTGCAGACAAAAGGATTTCCTGCAGAGACAAAGTTTCCAGAGAAGCTCACCAAGCACACCAGCAGCATTTGGGCTTGAAAATAGGAATGTGTGCTCAACATTTTTTTCTATGTAGCCATAAATAATGCTTTCAATGATCACTTAAAAATGTAATATTTAAATTTGGGAAACACAGTGTCTAGAAAATAGAATTTGTAAATTTGGGAAAACCAGAAGTAATTATGGTAAAGGATAACAAAAGAAGGTTTATGGGGGAATGGACATAAAACAGCCATGTGCTTGACAATCAAAGACACCCCCCAATTCTTCTGCTTCAGTACACAGGATCTAAACTGACAGGTGCATTGTTTCCAAGACCCATAAGCTCTATAATTGACATGGGTAGAAAGAATAATGCTCTCACTAAGATGGGTTAATTGGCTTTGGTTTTAAGTAATGTTGCAATGTGACTGCTAGGAACACCTTAATTTCAGGTCTTGGGACTCCCTGGCAAATATCTGCTTAATCTTGCCTTAAGGAAAAATCTCCAACTAATGAAAATTGCTTATAAAATATAATGAACTCTTCGTCTCTTAATCAAATAAGATAACGTTTTTTTCTGTAATAACCTATTAATTTAATTGGTCATGAAGTATAAAACACATCACTTACATTTAATTGACCTAGAAACTAAAGTAACAATATTTAAATTAGATAAGCTAGGAAATTTCAGTGATGAAGCCATAAAGACCAGCCATTCTCAACCACATCGACATATTTCTGTCACGCTCTGGTTTCTCTCTCTCTTTCTCTCACACACTCTCTCTCTCACACACACACACACACACACACACACACACACACACACACACACACACACACACACTCACCTTCTCTCCCTTTAACCTATCTCATCTGAGATTCCACACATGGCCCAATTACAGAATTCAGCAAGCAAATTGAGGCTGTTTAAAGCAGGTTGCCCGCCAGTCTTCTGGGAACTATGGCAGCTGCTGAAATGCCAGAATTTGTATATGAGGATACACTTTCCCTGTTTAGACACACAAACTGTCTCTCGCTCTCTTCCTCTTTCTGTCTGTCACACACACACACACACACACATACACACACACACACACACACAGATAACAAGCCAAGATGGATGCGAGGCTTAAAATAGCAAGGGTTGCATTATCATAATGTTTCTTTTGGTTCAGAACAGTACAGTCTAAGAAGTAGGAATTTTTTTAACAACAGAAGCATTCTGTGCATGGCTGCATTAATGGTCTCTATTTTTGCATACTGAATAAGTCAAATCCATTTGTCACAGTGCTTGTGATGGCATATTTAATTTGGATATAGTCAATTAGGCCGGGATAAGCTGCATACCCTGCTGAGCACACCTCCATTTTGTACTCCTTCACTTCCTCTCCCTTTGCCATAAGTAATCCTATTAGGGCAACCAGACAGGAAAATGGTAGACCAGGTCAGGATTGATGAAAACAACCTTAAAAATAAAGTCTCACACTGAGAACAGATTCTTAATTTTTAAAAGCCTGACTGTGGGTTTTGACCAAGGGGCATGAGAGTAACTGCAGGTGTAACTGGTTAGCGTATCAATGGAACTCGTACGTCAGCCTCACTGAGAGATTTATGGCACGTTGTGGTGTGCACGTTTCTCTTGCTGCACTGTTGCTGCCTGCCTACATTTTGCCAATCAGTCTGTTGCTATGGTAACATCCTGCTAGCACCCAGTACCCCCCATCCAAAACCTCAACCTCAATCCCCCAATCCTCAACTCACCATTCCCTAAATGAGTTTCCCTGCCTCTCCTACACTCTCTCACTCAAACCCTTTTCACTTAGACACTCATTTTTCCCTCCTATGTGATTCTAAGCACCATTTATTCATGTGACCAAGTAAATATGCAAAAGTGTTAGACAAGAAAGAACACAGTTATACCACACCTGGTCTTACAATCACCACAAGATTTTATAAAACAACCAAAACATTTGTACCATTATTAATGAAGCTAGTTAGTGATGCTTTTTCTCCCTTTTGATAAAATCATTCACAAACCACCAATAATGAATAAATAAATTAATTAATAAATGAAGAATAGTTAGAACTCTAGAAAGAGATTAAGGCCCTGTTTTTGTACTTACTTCCCCCACTGCTTTGCGATTGGTTAACTAGAAGGTTACATGTAGTGCCACTGTCCCTCCATGCCCATATTCATGCCCATCCCACTCATAGGTCCTAGAAGGAGAAAAACAATAGTAGAAGGAAACAATCCACAAACAAAGTAAGCAAACAAAGGTAAACTGCAAGATTAATAGGCAAGTTGGAAAGTAGTCTGGTTTGGGCAAATCCGATAGCTTACATGTAGTAGGAAGCATTAAAAGAAGGAGGGGGTTAGAGAACCAGAAATGGTTATCTTGAACATGGGGAATTCAGAGTGGATGAAAATTGGAAAACGAGAGTAAGACAAACACCAATGTACCATCTGATCAACAGGGCTTAACAATTAAAAATACAACAACAAGTAGGAGATTGAGAGAATGAGAGAAAGAGGAATAACAGTGGGCTATACCTGTGCTAGTCTGAGAAGCTGGAATAGTGGCTGTACTAAAGCAACAGAACCAGAACCAGTGGGAAGGTGGGAAATGGCAAGTGAGAGCAAGACATGCCAAGGTCTTACCAGGTGGTCTGATTCCCATGTGCTGCTGGCCGTCCATCACGAAACCTCCCATGGGCTGACCATCTGGGTTGTAGGGGGCTCCCTGACTTACTGTTGGAGAACGGGGGAGGGCACAGTACAGTGGTCTATTAGTGCTTTTAATTAAGTTTCCATCGCTGAGAATACATCATCTGCTAATGGACACACAGGTTAATGGTTTTTAGTCCAGTTTTACTTCCTCACTATTTTATATGATTATGCGTCATACAAATCAAATCAGATATAAATGGTAAAATCAGGACAGATGACATTTAGTACCTCATTTAGCATTTTGAAGCAAATAACAGTCAAAATTCAGTTCAATGATGCATATAGACTAATGATCATTCTTTTCAACTATTCCTTAAAATGCTAGAGAATACTAGAGGGGGCGGCACGGTGGTGCAGTGGTTAGCACTGTTGCCTCACAACAAGAAGGTCCTGGGTTCAATCCCCGGGTGACCCAGCGTGCCTTTCTGTGTGGAGTTTGCATGTTCTCCCCGTGCATGCATGGGTTTCCTCCGGGTTCTCCAGTTTCCTCCCACAGTCCAAAGACATGCAGATTAGGTCAACTGGCTACTCTAAATTGCCCATAGGTGT
>JAQQZR010000038.1:20517354-20528749 GCA_030068235.1 Notoglanidium macrostoma | reverse complement strand
AGAGAGAGAGAGAGAGAGAGAGAGACAGACAGAGAGACAGACAGAGAGAGAGAGAGAGAGAGAGAGAGAGAGAGAGAGAGAGAGAGAGAGAGAGAGAGAGAGGAGCACAGCTCATCTCAATTCACATATTTAACTTCAGAATGTGTGCTGTGTCTGTTTATCTCTGGCTTTAGAGGCCTTGTCTCTGGTGCCCCTAAGTCAGCAACTGGGCCAAGGAGCATGTCCTGATGTCCTCTGTCTGGACAAAACACACATAGAGAGTAGTGATATAGGCTGGCAGCAGTGTGTGTTGTAGCACAAAGCTTATTACATCTAAGTGTGAGGGAGAAGATTTAACTTCATGGCAGTGTATTTTATGCCTCTTTTCACAAGGTTTTCCACCAGGTCCTTCAGCACTGGCACTGCCACCTTTCACTGTCACCCTAGCAATACACTTAAATGACCAATCAGTAAGCTAGCAGTGAGATGAAAAATAGAAACTTGATAGAACTTATGGACATATGTGTATTTTCTCAGGTTTTTCAGTATAAAAAATAGTAAAGAGATAGACCTCTCTAAAAATAATCAAATAATAAAGACTGCGTGAGAGTGTCTGACAATCTGATGTTATTATGAAACAAAATATTGTATGATTATACATAATTTCATAATGAAAATGAAATTGCATTAGTTTTATAAATTCTTGAAATTGCATTCTTTTGTCTATCTTTGATCTGGATGCAGAAACAGAAGTAAAAACCAAGCCAATGTTTACAAACATGGCACTACATAGCCACCCTCAAACTTTCATATGTAGAAGAAAGGGATAAACAGAGAAAGAGAGAAATGATGGAAAATATAGGCTGTGCCTAGGGCTCACTGTGATGTAAGATGGGGGGGAGGGGAGGGTTGCACAAATGCACGCACACACATACACACACTGCCACAGAGCTGCCACATACAGTACTTCCCAAAGCTCAGAAACAAAGGAGCAGCATCAATGAACACACAACAACCCCCCAACACACACATTCTTACATACAATCAAATATGGATTCATGAGAAGTAAACACTTTCTCAGATGTAACATAGACAAACATGCAAACTCTAAGCTGATTTCATACACGTCCACCCAAACACACAAACACAATCTCATACACACAGAACCACTCCAACTTGTCTGTTGTTGACATAACGCAGATAGAGATCAGGTCTGAGCAAGTGCAGAAATTCCAGTATGGCATAATTGTTAGCAAACACTTAAGAGCTGATTGAGCCCAAATGCGAAAAAGGACAAACAATAAAATTACAGAGCCTCATCAATCTACACTGGCTGAAATTCCTGCAGCTCATGGTGTAAGGCAGGAGAAGAGGTGTGTGACAATGCATTTATGTGGTGAGAAGGGGTAAATTTGGCTTTTGTTCAGCAGGGTGACCCCAGGTTGAGCTAGTGTTTCCTTGAAAAGCCTCAGAGATTCACCAGGTGCACCTTTACAGCGTGGCGCAATGAAAGCTAAATTCTTTTGCAGGTCACACATATGCAATGAGCATACAATCCGTGTCTAACATGTTAAAACATCTATTCAAGAATCACCCAAAAACTGTAAACCCACATAAACAACCATTACCACAGTATAACAATCATTAAAGATACACACTAGGTCAGAGGTTACGTTTTCCCTCCAAGGCTAAAAATCACTGCCAGTGAAGACACATTCTGAGCATGGAGCAATCAGTGATAGCTTATCCTGAACAAGTTTCAACTGCTTTATCATAAGCAGGCTTGGCTCTTAGCAAGGTGAAGCATGCCAATCATCCATCTCTCTCTCTCTCTCTCTCTCTCTCTCTTTGTCTTTCTCTCTCCCGCTGTCATTCTCTCAGGCAGAGAAACCGGATCCCAGGACGCTATTTCTCTAAAGTAGCGCCGCCACACTTCTCGCCATGCTTTTAAGACTTTCATAAAAGCCGTCTTATTGACAAAACAATCCATCCCTGAGGTTTAAACACCATCTTTAAGGGCATTATTAAATTCCGCCAGGAAGGGAGGACTGGACATGCGATACCCAATGACCCGCCCATTGATTTCACATCAGCGCTCTTTATGGAGCATTCTGAGAACACACACTTGCTCTGTTATCATCAGAGACTAAAACTCCTTCTCCTACCTCACTGTCTCTCCCTACTTTTCTCTTTTTCCCTCTCTCTTTCTTGTTACTGTAATGCTACAGGTCTTTTTCACTGTACTTTCTGCAACATAACACAATATCTCAGTAAATCAACCTTAGCAGTTGCCAAAAATAGATCTTGTAGTCAATCCACATTCTCCACCCACTGCTTGCCTGTTTCAGCTTAACAGTGTGTGAACACGCTTGTGTTTCTGTTTCAGTGCTCATGTACACATAACACTGTGTGCATGGGTGTGAATAAAAGTACATCTTTGCCATGTGTTTTGATCTGTGAGGTTTTTTTTTAATTGACATTTTCCCATGCAGATACATGTCTAGAGTGCCTTCGTGGGAGCACCTATTTTTGAAATTTAAATATCCAGTTTGAAATCACCCTGAAAGCCATGTTTGAACCAGTGATTGCTGAGTGCACACCCTCCTCTGCTTTAGCATTTTTTATTTAATCCCCAGCCTGCTGATCCACAGGGCCCTCATCAATAATGAAGCACTACATGTGTGTTAACAAGTCTACAGCAGCATAGATGATCTTTTCTTTACCCCCACGTAGTCAGAATTTCTTTTAATATGAGAATAGCACTGAATGCAGTGACTGTGAACAAAAATCACCTAACTATTTTCAAAAATAAAATAAAAAATAAGTGAATAAATTGTGCATGTTTGCAAAGGGAGATAATGTTTAATGTTGAGTGGCTGCTGTTGCATGCTCTGTTTGAGGAATTTCATCACTCTAGTTTTGGACTGCTCAGTGCTGTGTTGGCCCTGTGTTTTGACTTGCCTGATAAATAAAATCCCAGCTCAGGATGTTGCCTTTAAAATCAGTGGGTCAGGAGGTAACATCACCAAGGGGTTGCCATGGAGACGCCTAATGGTGAGATTCATACCACGCACTATAGGCCTATGGAGCGGCAGATCCTGCATACTACCCCATAGAGTGTGTGTATATCTATCTCTCCTTCCTTTTCTCTCCCTCCCTCTCTTTCTCCTAAGATATCTTTTCCATGTTCCCTTAGACACATATAAGCATGATAATACACACACACACACACACACACACACTCAATGTAGACATAATGTATTTTTATAGCATTAATACCAAGCCTTTAACCACCCCCAAATTATCATTAATAACATTAATTTGACACAATAGCACACATACATACTCAGTATGTACTACTACAATTCCACTATCAGCCCTGCTACATAAGATCTGGTTAAATGAGGAATATAATCATGTGATGACCTGTTCTCCAGGGCATAATGTGGCCAAAAGAATTTCCCATGGGTTACTGTGAGGTCACAGTAATTGATAACCTCAACAATATTCCCTGCTCTTATTCAGACAGTGCATCACCAATACTGGAGTTGCAAAAATGAATCCTCCAAATATATATTGGCATATATTGGCGAGAAAGCCGTTGTCTCCAAGATACCAAATTGAACAATGGCACGGATTATCTTGTAAGAAATTACATTTGCCATAATAGACTTTAATATATCTTCAATATTTCCAGTCTAGGCTGATGTCCACATGCAAAGATGGTCTGCCTACATCAAGACCAGTTTATTCAACAAAACAGATTAGAGCATATTAATCTCTTTGTTTTAAAAAATATGTAATAAAGGCTTTCACACAGGCTGGGTGGGACTTTCATGTTGCGACCTTGCAACTTTGTGGAAAATAATTAGTATTGGTTTTCACAAGACTGCTATCAAAAATGAAAGTCTAGACTTGGTTTCAGTGTCCTACCATACCTCACTCAGGCCATTCGTCAGACACAGCTAATAATGGTAAGTATGTGCTGATGGCCATCTTCAATGAAATGCAGTCTGGGATAAAATCTCACTCTAAATATATTGGGGTTCTAGCAGTGAGAACTGAGGAATCAAAGGAACTATTTAACTGTGTGTCTCATGCAAGTGTGCTGTACAGGCTAGTTTTTAGAAGAGGATTTAAAGAGACATGCGAGGCTCACTTCTCACAGGAATTGCTGTTAGGTTCACACTCAGAACACTGACGCGTTGTCTCTTGAGAAATCTTGCAGCTATTCTACTGGCTGGATTGATGAGAAGGCAGATGAGGTAGTAAGGGGAAGGGAGGTCAGGCTTTCGGATTGGGAGGGGTATTAATTCAAATAATTAAACGTTGTTTGCCAGAGGACAAGGCTATTGTTTGAATGTAAACACAAAAAGTACAACTGACTTACCAGTTGTTCACCTGTAGTATGGTAAGGCCAGTGTCTTGGGCCAGCTGTTTTTTCTGTTCTTCTGAGGGGTAGGGGTGCTGCAAAACAAACACACAAAAGCACAGTGTGTAAATAAATCAATTAATGACTGTGTTTGCTAGTGCAAGTAGGCTGCTGGAATGCAGGAGGGAGATGCGTCTCTCACATCGAGACCAAAAAGTGGCAAAGCAATTGTTAATTAGTGCAAGAAAGCAAGGTGTGTCTCTTTCTTAGAGCCATTAATAGAATATGAAATAATGTAATTAATGGCAGCAAAAAAGGCAAGCCAATTATAAAGTTTAGTGAAGTGTAGAAACAGAAACATTAATTAGGAGTGCCATGTTGTACAACCCCACTCCAATTTATTTCAATGCAGAGCCCCTTGGCTGTGCTGCCATGAATATGGAATATGAAATATAGATTTCTGAACACTTCTTCCCCATGGAAGAGAGGGTATACATTTCTCACTGTTTCAGTACAGTCAATAACACCTGTATGCACATTTATGCCAGACTATAATGTGCCAACTGTCCTCAAATAACTTATCATGTCCTTTAATAACAATTGACAGCAGTCTTTAATCTTTGAGTTCCTGAGTGGTGCAGTGAAAAAGTGTCATGTGTAGATCACAAGTCAAGTCCCAATGATGCCACAGCCATGTGTTATTTAGGGATAGCATATTGTTTCACTCACTTTTCACTCAAGCAATCACAGGCATCTGTGAGCTCATGCATGTAAATATGGCAGACAGAGTTTTCTTCCAAGTGTGTTAAGATGTGATGCTGCATAAGCTGCAGTTTGGTATATGTTGTGTCAAAGGGGAGAGTTAAACAGTGGGAATTTGAAATACCAAATGGAGGAGAAAATGGAAAACCTCCTCTTAACACAAAAAAAATCTTTGTTGTGGTTCGACCTGAGTGCAACCTGGTGACTAGAAGACTAATCAGCATTTCGCTCAGAAGACAAGATAGTCTCTGTATGGATTTTAAAGTGGTAAGAGTGGACAAAAGAGAACGGTGTCCACAGCAAAGTTATGAAAAGAGACAGGGAGAGGAACTGTTCTGTAAAGCATCACTTAAAAATTCCTGCATTCATGTGTCATTTATTCCTCAGTTATATTCAGCACAACACCCCTAGTCTTGGAACAGTGTCTGTAAGAATGTTCATAGACTATAACCTTAAATATTTGTAACTTTATATGAATTAGATAGTGTCCATTCTCACACTTCTCTGCCTGCTATCATGAGAACATGTGGGTCAGTGGGTGGCCCCATGTTCACTGGCAGATCAGCATCTCTAAACTCATTACTAGGGCCTGAGCTTGTCATGGATATCAAGTGCTTAAACTCTGCCAGAAGGTGTGGACTCATCAAAACAACTTGGAGTCTCTAGTACAAAAAGGAACACTACAGAGTGCCCTGTGAAACAATACTTGCCTCAGCAAAACTGAGACATTTTTATGTCATGTTAGAGATTGGTGAATGCTTCTATTTAGGCATGATGTAGACAAAAAAAGCTGTTTTAATATGGACATATACAAACATACAGACTGAGCCGACAGTATATGAATAGCATAATATTAAAGTCATGATAAGTTAAATTGCAAAAAGGTTTGTGCGTAAATTAAATAAGATTTGGATTAGCTTTGGAACAACTAGAGATACATTTCTTCAAGTATAGAAATTCATTTCTTCAAGAAAATGTGAGTGTGAGCTCCGCAGTGCAAAAAAAAAAAAAAGTGCGGCTTATGATGCATGGACGTACATGTTGGGTGAGTTGGTCTGAGCTATCAAATTAAGTTTGGTGGCTCTCTGATGAAGTGTAAATTAGCAGGAAGACTTTGATTCCAAAACTTCCAAAAGCTATAGACAAGCACACTATTTGAACACAGGACGAATGAGTTAAAGTTGGTTTGGAGTCGATATCTTGAAAACTGCAAGAAAAGAAGCAGGACAAAAAAGGGGTCTGATAGATAACAATAGTATGATTGTTGAACACTAATAACAAAAAAGTCAATTTTATAAAAGACGTATAGAAACAGTTTGGTCAACAACTTGTCATCTTTTTTGTAAGGATAATGAATTGGAATGTTTTTAATGTCACTTCATGCATGCTTGTTTACTGTGATTCCAGAGAAGGGGGCTGTTTTTATATTGCTCAATCATCTCCATGTGATCTGATTTGTAGGTAATTGGAACAAACTGTGGCTAATTTCATGCAGAAGTTTATAACTGCAACATTGCCTCCAGCCACTGCTATAGTTTTTAGTATTTCTTTCCCCTCTTATTTGCCACTTTTGTCCAGAGTTATGTTTGTATCCTGGCTAGTTCTATGTGGCCATACAAGTGAGCTCTGGGTTAGGCACTCACAAGACATGTATTCTTAGTCTATTCTTAGTCATTTGAACCTTACAGTTCTGACTTTCTGACAACAATCTAATAATACCACATCTCAATAATGTCATGATTTCATTTTATGTAGCATCACAGTTTAACTGGGATTTGTAGTGAGTAAAAGATAAGAGCATCCTGATGTGAGTGAGGATTTGCATGAACCATATTGTAGGCTGTGGGACAGCCATGGGAACATAGGCCTTGTGACTGAGCTCAGGAAAAGCCATGCCAGAGGCTACAAGACAACACAAACGTAGCCTGTTCTTCAGTTGGCTGACCCACAAGCACTCCCACTCCAGAGATGGCTCTGTATGGCCCAGATTGTAGACTGAGAGACGACATGCTGCCTTCTGGGTTGCCTTCGATTCATCTCTATATCTCACTGTTATCAGACTGTTAATACCAATACTAACCCTAGGCAATAACTGCCGGACTGAAATTCTGCCATGTCATGTTGGCTAACTGGTGCAAAGGAGCTCTTGGTGAATTTAATGTAGGTTATAGGTTTTAGGTTTTGGTATTATTATACTATCTTATTTTGAGCGTATGCATCCAGTATAGTCTCTACCTCTGTGGAAATATTATTTCATTTAATCTGATAGCACAGCCAATAGAAACATTTGTATAGAGATAAATATTCATACAGATATCCGTATAGATATTAGAGATAAACTAACCATTAACAGTACCTCCAGTACACTATTACTTTTCGCTAACTGAACTTTTCCTCCCACAGAATAACTAGTGCTTCACTTTTGTTGTTACAGTGTCTCCTAGAAAGCTACTGTTACCAACAGAGAACGGCTCACAGAGAGTGAGGTTGAAGGGAGGGGAGGTACATATTACACAGCTCAATAACAGTGCTCATTAGGGCCTGATTACCCATGCTTCCCATGGTGCTTAATGCCTGTTTTGACAGTCTCTCCTCGCCGTTCATTCCTCTATTAGATTTCTCTCTCCATTCACAGTTACTACCTCCTACTGCCCACCCTTTTGACATGACCACTGTCCACTGATCTTTTCCATTATATTAAAACATTCCTGGAGTATGGATCCATAGGCTGAAGAAAAGCCACAAAAAATATTTTTATTTGTATCTGGATTTTTACATGATCATGAGATTAAAATATGAAGCCCAGGAATTCACAATGTGTGCACACATTATTTTGCACTGCTCACACATTCATTCATCTTCAGGAACTACTTTATAGTTGTGGTCAATCTGGAGCCTGGGAACACTGGGTTTGAGACATCCTGGATGGGAGGCCAATCCATCATAGGGGACCATGTACACACATTTTCACATACTCTTTCACACTTAGCCTGGTCACCTACTGGCATGTATTTGGGAGATGGGAGGAAACCACAGCACCTATAGATATCCAACACAAACAACACATGGATACTTCATGCTAAACTCCAACATAACCACAATTAAATGGATAAGCTGACCTGGTAAGGTTCAGCTTAGTTTAAGGAGATGAAGTTCCTAAGTCCCTGTTATGGAAAGAAATATCTGTACAATGTATATTATGTCTTGTCATACATTAAATATCTTGCCATATATAAAACATTAATAAAAATTGTCATAGTGTCATTATAAACCATAAACATATATGTTAAATAATATGTAAATATGATTTAAATTATATCAGCATATTTTGAAAAATGTGTAATGATATCTCAATCATGCATGGAGACATTATTTATATGAGTGTAGCCTGCTCTTTATTATTTGCATGAGAGTATCTACTCTACTCTTTATTGTACCCCAAGAAAGTCTGGATATTTTAACTATTCCACTAGGCAAGCTGGCCTAGGTAAGTTTTCTCAGGCTCGCCTGCTGTCTTTTATTTTGCTGCGAAAATGCAAAAAAACAGCATTCGAAGAACAGATGGACAATATCGACATATCCTCCCTGCCTTTCCTCCGCCTATCTTAATGATATGTCTTGTCCAAATATACTACTCCTTTCATCAGAATTTCCAGCCTGTCTGCAGCCATGCATGCCAGGAGAGCTGTGTCCTCCCTGTGCATTTTTTACCATCATGAATCTTATCAGAGAGAAAGAGAGTATTAGTTCACCAGTAGGACTAACCCGTCCTCTCTCTGTGAAAAGCACACTGCACCTCCATGCAAAGTACTGAAATAAACCCCACTCCCTGCTCACCCCAGCCTGCCCCTGAACCCCTTTACCCACTGTTATGTCCCTCTTCCCAAAATGACTGCAGAGTAAGCTGCTGGGTATAGGGATAGCACTGCAGGGGGAATCAATTACTCGCACCTTGCAGAGATTTTAGAGGCAGAAAAATATTATTAATAAGAGGTGGTGCTATTTGAAAGTGATTGTGATTGTACATTAGGGCTTCATGCTTTTGCGGGCAAAGTCAGGCACAGTTGTGGGTGCTTCGATGAGTAGGGATGTCTGGACCACCTCCAAGAGTGCGTTGTATCACACCACCAAATGCAATCCTTCAGTTCAGTGCAGAGATTCATTTCAGAAGTTGCTTTTATCTTCGTGATTCTCCTTCAACTCAAGTTCTCCTCCAACTCAAGCCTAAGTCTTGGACATATTTCTTCATCAGTCAACATTTGGCACTGGCTGGGCTGGGTGGAATGAACACATCCTCCCTAGAGCTGATAGCGGATCTTTTTGTGACCTATCTATCCAGTTAATTACAATTAGCCACAAACTATGCAGCTCGTCCCTCAAATCTACATTAGTGTTATTATCATTGTTCTATTTAAAGCAAAATTCTTGAGTGATTCAGATTAAAGAGGCTTTCCTGTCAAAATTAACTTAATAATATTGAGCCTGTGGTGAAATTGTGGCTTATTATTCCCCAAGAATACAGAACACAGGACAAGAAGTGCAATTCTTAAACCACAGCTGGAGGAAAATAAGCTAATATCTCCATGCTTAAGAACACTAAGCTCAATACAAATGGGTGTTCCCAGAGTCAGCGGCTAGTCATAACCTCCATTAACTGTGTGCTCTGCCAAGAAAACTGCATAGCAGGCACTACAGAACTGTTTTCCTGTCAAGCAGTTTCTACACAGCCAAAATCACTAGGGAACTATTTTCAGGTGCATGGGTCTTTTTCAGTTGGATCTTTTCTGCTGTCTCACCTATGTATTCTATGGACCTAATCCCTATGGAAACTGAGCTGCCCCCCAGGAATGCCTGGGGCTGCATCCAGGGGCCTTTTGGCTGAGGTGTCCTTTGAGTATCACATCAACAGTCCATCTCAGAGACGCTCCTTCTCTAGGAAAAGGCATATTCTTCCACCTCTCTCCCTGGGCTTCTGAATAAACAGATTTGGGCCGAAGTTTACTGTTCCTCTGCCAGCAGCTTAGCTAGTGTTAATGTTGAGCTTGCCAGGCCCACAAGCTCCCAGATTACCTTCAACATCTGCATACACTGTCATTGTTTCCACGAGAAACTCGAGTGGTTATTGTTGCCCTAGTCATGGAGACAGGATTGCATGGCACCATGAACCTTCTCTTTCAATATCAGATGAGAGATACAATTTCTGAAGATGTTACTCTCAAGTGTTCCGATATATCCCTCAGAGACAAAAGCCACAGCAAATTCCTTTTTGAGTAGGTGGCATAAATTTGCAGCACTGGCCCTTGTTAGGGAGCAAAAAAACAGGCTTTGAAGGGGGAGAATGAGAGAGCAATAGAGAGAGAAAGTAAGGGGAAAAAAATAACAGCACAAAGCTTTTGCAACCCCATCTCATCCTAAGATCCTTGTATGAATAACAAAATAACAAAAATGTATGCGTGTATGCGTATGTGTGGTCAAATTTTGTGGAGGAGGGACAGAAGAATATCTCACATTTGGAAAACAACTGGAGGCCAGGGTTTAAGATGCCGCTGCCTGACTGGCTTATAGTGGTTGGGAATGCTGAAGAACCTCTTTCATAGGGCAGCGATGCGAAGTTCACAACCAACTAAATGAACACAATGCCAGCACATGAATAATTCACAGCCCCTGTTTTTAGAAAGACTTATTCTACAACCAGGAAAAGCTGGAGAAATTTCACTCAATAGAAGCCCTTTTTTGTCATTTAATCTGTCCTGGAGATATAAAAAAAGGAAAGGAAATGTGTCAAAACTCGTCTTTAGCACACTAATTAGTTGCTCCATGTTAAAAACATCTTTTGTTGGTTTAGGGGTGAGGGTGTGCTGCAGCGCCTACGGGTAGGGAACAAATCCACTTGATTTGGTTGCACTTGGGAAAAATGTGTCTACAATTAAATCAGGGAAATGGTCTGGATTACAGATCATATTCAAAGTAAACCACTAAGCTTTCTGTAGCTGGATGAGATGCTACATCATTAAATCCAGACCTGCAGTAATGATCCATAGCATAACATGCAAAATATGATGGGCAGAGATTAACAAAAATTTAGGGCATGAGGAGAGCTGAGGACCACTTCATTTGGAGGCGTAGGTGGAAGCATTTGAATGGTTTTACATATTGCAGCACAGATGTATATTTTGCACGGTCAGTAGCTCTAGGAATTCTACCACTGGCATTCACACACACACACACACACACACACACACACACACACACACACACACACACACACACACACACACACAC
>JAQQZR010000038.1:20500765-20513509 GCA_030068235.1 Notoglanidium macrostoma | reverse complement strand
CAAGAAATTCCACTAATAAGCTTTTAACGAGGCGCACCTGTTCACTGAAAAGCATTCCAGGTGACTACTTCATGAAGTTGGTTAAGATAATGCCCACAATATCATCAAGCTAAATGGGGGCTACTTTCAAGAATGTAAAATATGAAACACATTTTGTTTGTTTTTTTTGTTTTTTTTTGTTTACAACATAATTCAGTATATGTGTTGCTTCATAGTTTGAGGTATTCAGTATTGTTTTATAATGTAGAAAACAACAAAAAAAGAAAAACCTATGAAACCTATGAAGTTTGGTGTGTCCAAACTTTTGACTGGTAGTGTAGGTCTGGAATGACTGTGGATATCAAACCTCAACAGTTCAGAGGCTGTATGAATTAGACTGCCCTTGAGGGATGTTACACACCGAGAACGTGGCCAAATTTGACAGATTTGCATTTGACGTATACTGGTGAAAGAGGGGAAACCAGAAAAAGAGCAAGAGAACATTGTGAGACGGTTTCTCATTAACAGCATAATGATGTTTAATGTTTAGGCATAGTGTTTGGGACACTGCATTTGGAGAAGAGAAAGCCTCGGCAGTGTCCCACTCATCAATCATTGCACAGATGGCCAGAGAAAAGCCACCATCATCAGTGACAGGGAGGCGTCCATTGGCCACTGGCAGCCCATGCAGGGTCTGCCAATTCAACCCATTCTTCAAAAGACACACCAGTGTCTTTACCTTGTCAGCCTGGAAGGCTTGCAAATGATGGATATATGTGGTTTTCTCCCTCTCTCCCTCTCGGGGGGACATGGGGGTGGCTAGAGTGTCCATCCCACAAAGACAAGGTCCAAAGAGCTGCCTGCCCCACATCCCAGGGGCCTGTCACCAGAGTAATTGATGATGTTTTCATTATAAGGTGTGGGAGGTGGGTGAAGGGTGGCGGTGCACCCTTGCTCAATAGATAGCCCTTGCCCCAATTGAACTGGCAGCTTCTTCATTGTCATTAACTTCAAGTAACAAGCCTTGAGTATGTGAAGCAGTGGCTTCACATACACACACTTCTTCAGTACCAATAAAAAAACAAGAGTGAAGCGTAAGAAGTGGTGAAACCAGCTGGACAGATGCTTAGTTGAGTGAAACAAACACAGTTAAAACACAAGCTATAAAGGAATTTAGGGCAAAAGTGCAGTAGAGATTGAGATAAAATATTTCGACAGTTAGGGCCTGTTCAGACTTGGTAATAGACTGCTTGTGGTTGCCTTTATTCAATAGCAGGGTTAGCAAATTTGAGAAATCAACCTGATGTCACCTCAGAAACATCACCAAAATAATAAGCCAATAATTCTAAGGAAGTGTTTATACTAAGCTGTCATGAGTCATCTGTCAAATGCAAAACACTACAAAATGTGTTGTAATATTCAAACCTAATTCTAGCCTTAAAAATATAGTCTACGGTATTTAATGTAGCTATATTTAAAAAATGCCATTTGTTAAGATTGTCTCATATTATAAGTCTCATATAATTATCTCATATTATACCTTTAGGACTTACTGGCTGTTAAGATGAAATTAAGAGATGTAGGACATTAAATTGAATTTACAAATATTAATCTGAATGGACTTTTTGCTCTTTGTACAAATAAATGCATGATAAAACAGCACGCACTATGACAATTCTCAGGCATAGATTTTTGCAGTGGTTATGATTTTTTGAGTTGTAATTATTTAAGCCTCCCAAGGGCTCTCCAGTGCAGACATAGTGATGAAGCTGCTAGGAGAAGAGGGCTTCCTGCAAGGCCTCCCTGCTGTGTTAGAGGCCACACAGCATGCCTCAGGTTGCCATGGGTGACCAGCATGCTGACATCCTCAGGCTCCAGCAATGAACAATCGATGACTAATGGCATCGGAGGCCTGGTTGAACCCTAAACTTTAATGGCCACGATAATTTTTTTGTTTTGTTTTGGGGTTTTTTTGGTGAGGCCACTGGGAGTAGTCCCCAAATAGACCACTCAGAGAATGAACTCTGAGGTCTTCCTGACAAGGCAGGTCCCACCTATTTTTTGGACATTAAAAGTAGTCTCTATGTAGGCAAGCAAAATTAAAGCAAGAGAAGTACAATTTAGGCATAGGGTATATTCGTGACACCAAGCAGATTTTGTTTTACATAAATTCTATGTTTGATATGATTTGATTAATGGGCTCATGATCATGTAGTGCAAATCAAAAGTTACTGATCTTTTGAAGCTCCACTGCCCTGTGCCAATATGAATCTCAACCAATGATGTTCTAAATCAAAATGGAGAAGCCCAACCTTTCAAAAACATCACTGTGACTTCCAAGGCATTATTCTCAGGCAGGTCATATGAGGAACATCTATAATTCTGCCCAGTGAATGTAGGAAATGATCACAAGGGCAGGACACAAAATTGCATTGCTTTGCACCCCCATTCTCAATCTCTAACTGTGGAAGAACAAATTCACCCTCAAACTTCTCTGTATCCCCCCCTACTATTCCAGTCTTGAGCCCAAGGAACCACTGTAAAGATGAATTATAGCACTTTGGTTTGGTATAGCAATACGGTTCTGGTATTAAAGAAATGCAGCACTGTTGACGGTGGTGACAGCATGATTCAGCTCAGACATAAAAATGCTACTACAAAGGCACTACTACAATTGTGCATGTTCAAAGGGTGATAATTTAGGGCCTAACTGAATTAACAGGTATCAAATGCTGCTTTGCAGTTTTTATTCCAACATGAACAAGTGATAAAAAAAATAGAAGAAGGACATCATGTTGCGCTGCGGTTTGGATTTTTACGAGCTGTGACAGAGCACCGTGTTTTCCAGCTCTGTGTACAAATAAGAGAAAGAACTGAGCTACAAGTGCTGGTGAACACTGCTGTTCCACGCCAGGGCTTTTCTGCGGCTGAGTTGCAACCATCTGAAGCCTGAATTTTATCTAATTACTCTATCACATAATTTTGCAAATTGCCTTTTCATTGGAGAGTGGAGTGCAAAGCCACAGGCATGCTGAGCCAGAAGCTTTCATTTGCTGGACATTTTTGGGCCAATTAAACAAGAACGTACAGTCTACAAAAGGAGGTATGTAACATAGTAACAAGTTTAATGAAGAGGTGGAGAACAAAAAATTGCAGGGAAAGTAAGGCAGGATGTAGTGTCTTACATTTCTCTCTAAGATGTCTGGAGCAATCAATAAACAGAACAAAGCTTGGAGAAGAAACAACTGCAACAGCAAAGAAGATTGAATTCTTCCATCTTTCTGAGTAGTATATAAATCTAGAGATCATTTTCAACTGGAACCAAATACTCGACAAGAACATATGTAAACACTTTTGTCTCCTGTCTGTATTCCTCCCCATTATTTATGCATTTTCTCTTTCACCTCCTCCTTTCCCTGACTCCAGCTTGGCAGAGTAATCTCGTCTAACCACCCACCTCACGTTTCCGGTTCTGTACAATGGTTTTACTGGTAGGCTCATGTAACATAGATGCCTCCTCACTTCTCTTGACTTGCGAGTATCTACCATGCTAGCTTGAGGATGTCTTCCCTTACTTTACAACAGCCAAATCTAAGACACCAACTTAGGGCTTTCATAAGGCTGCATTGTTTCTGAGGCTTGTTAATTGCCACTGGCCAATATCTCTAAGAACCAGACCCCTTTGGAAACTGAACTGTTAGAAGAGTTGACATCCAATGCACTACTGAGGCTACCCATGCATTTGTGTATTTGTTCTTCCTCTGTTGCTTTGCATCTCCTCTTCTCTGCTTATGGTGAGACTGTCAGTGTTTCCTGTCCAGGAAGCAGGCAGCGACAGAAGGCAAGTGAACTGCTATATCCCCTGATCAGACAAATATTGTAAACATTTAGCTTGCTACAGCAATACTGAGTTTTCTTCTTGCAGCTGTATGTGGTGAATGATGAGGTATGTAGTGTGTACATGAGAATACTGTTGGTTATTCTTCCTGCATGCCCCAACACCACCCCTCAATCTCTCTGCATAGTCACCATTTTGGCAGGCATGATGTTCCAACTTATTGTGTTCTCTTTCTTTTTCTCCACTGCTCCCACTCTTTCTATTTCTTTTTTCTCTCTCACTCTTTCAGTTCTGGGTGCTCTGGAGGCCTCCTGTGGTTGAGGGGGCTGCTGTTGGCAGAAGCTCAGCCTCCCCACCAGCAGCTCTACATTTAGCTACACTGCCTGTCCGCCAAAGAGCAAACTCACACATGCACACAGCACACACATACACACACAACACACACAACACACACACACAAACACACACACACACACACACACACACACAAACACACACAAACACACACACACACACACACACACACACAAAGCAATAACCCAGCACTTTCCACACTGCCAGCAAACCAGGTCAAAGAAGACAGTGTGCTCTCACCAATCACTCCTAGCTGTAGCGCAAGTGACTGCACTGTGTGTGAACTAGCAAATGGCTTTCTTTTCACACACCTTTCTCCTGGGGCCCCTAAAGGTGATGGTTAGCAGAAGTAACTCTATGTGTTTTCATGTGTGTGTTTCAGGGTAAAGGGGGGCCAGGGGCAGATGCAGGTTTCAGGGGCCCCTGAGGTAGTTTTCTGTGGCACAGATGTGAGAATGGAGGGTGACCACGTGGGCAGGCTTTAGAAATGATCAAATGGGTTCTCTTTTGACTCTGCTCTGGTTGGAAACACATTGCCTTTCAACACCTCAAAACAATGACTGGTGGCCATAATAGGTGTGTAGTCTACAAATCATAAAGTCATCTGTTTAGCATTTATATTCATGCAGGGAAGCACTCAGCTGTTTTTAATTGAGACCTGAGGTTGTGCAAAAGTTGTCACCAGGCCTGTGATTGCTGCATGTGACTTAACAGTGCGTTAAGTTAGGGTTATTGATATATGGAGATAAGCAGTGTCTTTGCCATGCTCAGATTAGCTTGTGGTGAACAAAATAGAGGAACTAAAGTTCATCAAGGGTGAGAGAAAGAGCCGACCACATCAATACACTGTGCTTCCCTAACGCTTTTGTATTGCAGGTGGGGACACCCGCAGTCAGCTAACCACTGTGTGTCTTACACACACACACACACACACACACACACACACACACACACACACACACACACACACACACACACACATTAAAGATGCTTTCAGACATGCACTGCAACACTGAACTTATCTAGACGTTACCCAGAGGAGCTGTATGTGAGAACGCAAATGTCCGAATCAGTTGGACTGGACATTTAACGGACTTTACCCTGCCAGCTCGCTAGTATAAATTCTGTGTAGTATCCGATTGAATCCATGTGTGAATAGAGCAGGTCATTGCCCAGAGCATTCACAGCAAGCAAGCGCTGTGACCATTCACCCAGAGCATTCACAACAGCAAGCAGTTTCTATCATGATGAGTGGTGAAAAACCAGAAGAATAGACATAGAAGGGTCATTTATACAAAGACGGCAACAGGAATGTCTAACTGGAGAGACAATGAGATTTGAAATTATGTCAGTAAGAGCCAATGCTGAAATTGTCAGGAAAATTAAAGGATGACTCGGTATACCCGTCTGCCATCTTCGATGTGCTGTAAACAAAACACTGCTATTTCCGCACCATAATTCGTGCACGCTCTAGCCAGAGGCTAGACGTTACCTTAACCAAACATAGTATTTCCAGGAGGTGAGAATGCATCTGATATGGCTATAATCCCTATAATCTTCGATTGTGTGCTACATGTGTGAAAGGGCAACTCCAGGCAATGTCCTGACCTGATTCTCTGGACACTGTTTGGAGTTCATATAAAAAAACATCTTAACTGGTTGCCCATATCTCCGTACTATACTGTCACAGCCACCTCCATGATAAATAACAGCCAATCACATTCACAAAACACTCATTTCATAGATCCATCATCCTTTTACTAACTCACTCATGCTCCAACAGTATTAGCAAATTGGTAAGAAAAATACAGTACTGCCTTAATAATGCTCATCTCTACCATATTGAGCTCAAGGCTGTTTTTTCTCCTTAGCTTTAAAACATATCCAGGTATCATGCAGTTTGATTGATATAGTTTGGATTAAAGTGTTTTGGAAGACAGAAAAAGCCTGAAAAGAACTATAGGCAGATCACTACTTTCTACTCACTGTCAAGTGCTGGAAGAGCCATGCCCTCATGATGTTGGTTGCTACTTTGGGGAAGATGCCTCGCTTTTTATTTCTCTTCTTCTCCTTGTCAGGGTCATCATCATCGCCTGTACTGGGAGAGGCCACGCTGTTGTCCAGTCCATCACCTGTGAAAACCAGCATGCATTGATATCAGAACCTGTTTTCATCAGCTGACAGTCATAAGCACAAATGGTCACATAGACACAGTTGTGATTTTCCTCTCAACAATATAGGGCAACAGTTTCCACTAGTAGGGCTTACAGGCAGCAGCTCTAAATGCATTGAGTTTTAATATTTTAGAAATAACCTCCCTTTCTCCCACAAAAGAAAACCTCCAAGCTCAGAGCACAAACAGTGAGAAGGAGTAAACACAGTCACTCAAAGGACTTGTACTTTCGCATTTGTTTACTTCCATCAGAGTCTGAGAAGGATATGCATTGACAAAGAGATTTAGTCTTTATCAGGGGAAGTGGGGAAATATTTACCCAGAGTTTTCTTTTTACCTCAGGTGGAGGAGTTACACAGCAGACAAAAGAAGGGCACAGAAATATGAATCTCATGCACAGACAGTGGCTTTTCAAAGCACTCAATTTTAATAACAATGCCCCATGAGTGCCAACAGCAACCTGTGGGTTCTCGATAAGGCTCCATTAAGGAGAGTTACACAGCAGCCAGACCCAGGTGGAAACAAGACAAGAGAGGACTTAGGCTGGAGCATAGCAATGCTCTGCATATGATGTATATGGAGCTTGTGTAAGTTCCCAGTTCAATTCACAAACCCAATTATTGTGTGAGTTCTGAATTACAGCAAGAGACCCCTTTCAATCTCTATAAATTTCTTAACTGTTATTACCATTATTCAAGAGGAAAAGCAGTCAATTCAGATGTTTTAAATAATAAATCAAAAAAGAGACATGAGTGAGGTAAACTACCTAAGACAGCTGTGAATTTTAACAGTTAAGCTCTCTATTGTGAAGTGTCCTAGGCAGGGCAAACTAAAATGAACACAGAGTTAGAATTTGTTATTTATTAATTACTCGAGAAGTGCTCCCAACATGCCATTCTAAAACCCTATCAGATGCCCTGGCTTAACTCTTTCCCTACCAGCACCTTTAAGAACTTGCATGAGGCTTGCTCATTGATAATTAATGAAAATGTCTGTGGTAATCTGGCTGGAGATAGCTTTCTTTCCAGATTCAGTGAAATAATGAAGGGCCTAAAATGGCCTTTGCTCCCCATTACCTCAGGCAAAAGAATTCCTGAAAGCATGCCTTGCGGGCATCTGAATTATATACACCATTAGGAGAGTGGAGGCTTTCTGTGTTCCATATAAACCGCCTGGCCCTGCTGCATGAGAGCAGCTCCAGAAAAGGCTGCAATTTCTTAAGTGAAGACTTATGTAGATACAATGGTGCGGCTTTACACAAGGGCACATTTCCCCCCTTTAGACACCAGAGCTCCCAGGCCACCCCCCACAGAGAAAAAACACTCTATCAGACACACACTCAGGCACATCACACACACACAGAATGTGAGCTTTGATTACATCATTAACTGATGCCAAAAACAGTTGGGCTTCAACAGCAGTTTGTCCTCCCTACTGTTTTTAGGCAAATAAGACTTCCTCGCTCTCGCCTGGGAAGGGAAGCAGCACCGCTGGTTTGTAATCTAAGACCAGATTTTCATTGGAAGCAAATGCTCTCAAATCGGTGTAAAGACCAGTTCATGTTCAGCAAAGCTTAAAATAATAAACCCAGGGCTTGTCCCATGAGACTAAGCAAAACAGAAGCAAAGGCTAGATATCATGATAGAAGATGGAAAGTAAAAAGAGAGTGAAAGAAAGAGTGAAGAGAAAAGAAGAGAGGGAAGAAGGGGGGATGGTGTGAGCGGGAAACAGATTGTGTGATCTCTGAAGTAACTCTGTTGTGTCTGCTCTCTTGAGCCACTCTTCCTCCTCCTATTCCCTGTATTATGAATTGTTTAACCTCTTTCTCCCCAGTATTTTTACTTAACCCTGACCTCCAAGGACCAGTGCCTTCGAGGCAGAAAGGAGGAAAAGAAAGTAGCTGAAGCCGTTGATTTTATTGGCATTTCCATTTTCACTGCAATTTGATACTGATGCACCTTGGCAAGGTCTGGGGCTAATTTTGAATCCTTTCTCTTCAACATCAACAGAAGCCAGCCATATGGCAGTGGCTGTAAGCCACATTTTCACAAAATGTCATCATTGGCCGCACTGAGCCTAATCTTCTTCCTCCCTGGCCAAAGAAAGGCATGCGATTGGTGGCAAGTCCAAAAAGGTGGAAATAATCATAAAAATGATGCCGGTCCATAAACAAGCTCACAGCCTCATTAGACCAGCAGCAGGCCCCAGTGGCAGATTTATTCGCCTTTTCGCTGATGCTGTGAGGAAATGCCATGGGCTAACTTTGGCCAACTGCTAATGGGTTATGACAGCGTCTTAGCAGCTAGCAGAGGGGTGCGTGGGGGTGGTGTGCAGACCGGCCTACCACTGACAGTGAGGGGAAAAATGTCATCTCATCTGCCCATGTGAGCTGGAGTCTGTGTGGCAATTAGGGAGCAGGCCGGTGACTGGAGCAGGCCAGAGGCTGAGGAGGATGCCCCACGGCAAACCAGGAAGAGAATTTTTTATGATCTGCTCTCATACACACATACACATTCACACGACTGACATCGTTCTCCCTGCCTGCCTGCTTGCCTGCCACACAAATCAGGTTAACACTTCCCCCTCTCCATGCTTTTGTCAGCCAGTTCTCCTGGATGGCTCACTCCCTGTTTTTGCTCGCCTCTTACCTCTCTCCCTCAACCTCTTTCTCCTCTCTCAATGTTGACGACCCCCCCCCCCCCACTCTCTCTCTCTCTCTTTCTTTCACTCTCTCTATCTGCTACTCTCTTAGCCACTCAAGGCATTTCCTGACATTATCAGAGGAATCTAGGGTAATCTGTTATGATCTGATTACTCAAAAGGACACTTTAATTGGCACTACCTGTTCCTTTGTTGGCTCGCACACAACCCTAAGGTGTCAGACATTTTTCTCATGATTTACAAATTAGCAATGTGGCGCCTCCAGACAGTCAAGCACATTAACATCATATAAGACATCCGCTTAAGCAGAAGCAATGCACATGCATGCTTTTTTTTTGTTCTGTTTTGTTTTTTTACAAAATATTGTTTCAGTGATGAAAAAATTATAGAGATTTGCTAGCGTTTTTCAATCTAAGGGTTGTAAGTCAACGTGTCAAAGCACAGAGCACAGCTCTTTACCACTTTCAATGACTTAAAGTGTTTTAACTAAATTTTACTTCTTACTTCAACCTGCATTTCATCCAATAGATTTGAATTTCTGGATCACCTCTGGCCCATGAAGCAACAAGGGTGACATGTGCCTCTCCTAGCATTTTACACATGCACACGCACACACGCGCACATGCACACACACACGCACACACACACACACACACACACACACACTCAGGATTCCCCAGAACTGCAAAATCCAAGTCTATGGGTCACTTTCCACATCCTTTCAGACACATTCACACACCCCTGCCTTTCTCTCAAACTCACATACACATTTCCACAGAGTGAGAGAGAGAAAGATAGAGAGAGGGAGAGAGAGGGGTAGGGGTGGTGTTAGAGAAGACAAAGCAGCATTTATTTAATTCGGCCCATTCATATGGCCAGAATGGACTAGGCAATGACTGGCGGGGGGTGGAGGTTTCTGGAGGAGGGAGGGCAGTTAGGATTGTTGGGGGGGTTGGGTTGAGGCCTTTGCATGGGTCATAAGCACCTCCCGCCTAAAAATATTCAGAACATGCAGGAACTCCTCGTGTAGAATTCTCAACAAGAGGCGCTCAGAGTCTCAAAGTGAAAAGCCTCAGCATGCATTTTTCAGAAGCCACCACCAATTCCTCTATTCCTCTCCCTCTTCACCAAACTTCCTATCTCACCATCATTTTTAGTCTCCTCTCCCTTAACCTATTTACTCCTCGTTCCTAACACAAAATGAACAGCCAAGATCAAGCTAGATAAACTGGTAACACTTGAAGCCTTTGTAATTTAGAAACAATGCTTTTCAACTATTTTGATAAACAATAATCATGTCTGACAATGTGCTAAACTACTTCTATTAAGTCTTAGATCAGTTTATTAGAGCTATAGGACACTCTCCAGACCCACAGTTTATTGTTTTGTTTACATACTATTATTGTACTACCTGTTATATCAGGTGCATACTATAAATAATAAACTATGGTAAGTACTTTTGATAAATGGTATTGCATATTTAAATGTTTATACATAAAAGAATTAACAGATAAATTACTATATATGTAACTTGAGCTTATAATATTGTGTTTAATCAAAAGCACTGTGTGAGAATGCATGCTGTGTTATTGCCCTGCCTGAGTGTGTGTGTATGTTTGCATATGCGTGCAAAACATGCAGTTGCTGAAAATAGATAAACATACATCTTTTTCTTTTTTGCTTTTATAATTACAAGGAAAGAATGGCAGTGTAAACACTAATCTGCAGAGCTTCGTCATTAGGATGTGCAATTAAAGGTGATTCATTTCAAATAACGAGGTAAATGATGATAGTTTAAAGAACCGAAGAGCCTTGAATAATGCTGACAGACGCCGGCTTGGTAAAACCATAATTCGATACATGAAAACAAATATAATTACAAACCCTTTTATCATGGCTCGTGTCTCTTTGCCCACCTTTACTGTGCTGGAACCCAGGCTGTAATGTGTGTTTAATGTATTCCATATTTAGCATTGTTCCATCTCTCATTACATGCTGGTGCCCATGCCAAGGCCTTGCTGTGAGCTCTTCATGCATTTTCCCAGGTCTCTGGGATCAGGCGCTTGACATACCCATAGGTAATGGCAAAAATGTCATTGCAAATGTTACGGCTCTCTCTCGACTGTGTCTGTGTAAGGGTCACTTCCACTGAAGCCCTCAACACATTGGAAAAATGCGCCAGGGCCCAAGGGCAGAAAACACAGCATTAACTCAGTAAGACACCCTCTTTCTCTCTCTCTCACTTTATCCTCTCTCACCCTTTCTCTTCCAGCTTCTCTTGCCCACCTCCTAGTCCTCCGCTCTTTTCTTTCATTCCTTCTCCGGTCCTTGTGTTGAGGGGGAATGGCAGTGCAGGCCAGTGAGTTTACCCTTTCATGTCGAGCACTTTTACTGTGCAACTATTGATTTTTCCTCCTTTGTAATGTTTTTTTTTTATCTTAAGATATAAGACAGGAGAAAAGGCAGGGCGCGGAAGTTCAAATGGGAACATATACAGAGTCCTTCGATTCCACTGAGACTCACATACACTCACACACGCACCTTATACATTCTTTTTTTCTTGCCTTCTGTCTCAGTCAGCTTTTGACACCTTCTTCGGGCCATCTTTGTTCGATAACACTCCTGACCAACTGACCAGGAACAAAAAAACATGGCTCATGACAAAAAGAGCCCTTAACTGCTTCCTTGCATAACAACAATTCTGAAACAATCTGGCCTAAATCAAGCTAATCTCCTGAAAGCAAGTTCTGGAACACCAAGTGTTGAATGTTCAGAAATACACACATGGCACAATAAAAACAAGAAAGCCTTTCTCTTAGTTCAGTGAATGATAAATTAAAAGTCTGCAGTTAATCTTTTAGTCTTCAGTGCAGTCAAGTAATTCTGCAATATCAGAACCATATCATCATGTGAAAACATGGCTTTTGACTGCAAACACTAGTACACCATGCTTTTTGGGCATGCTGTGGCAAGTCACTAAACAGAACTGAATGCCCTGTGGTGGGGTTAAGAATCCTTTATTATTGGCTTCTAGCAGATAATTTTCCACCTGGTGGCAATCTAAATAATGCAGGCAAAGATAAGTGCTATAATAGGCAGGGATTTTCCCTTTTGGAGTACAGTTGATAATAATGGAACATTACACTGCCAATAATAGCCTCTCTGCTCTCACTGAAATTATTCAATGGAGTTAACATGGAGAGACCAGTGGAAGGCGAAATTACATATGATTAGCTGCTGTTTATAAGCAGGGAGCATGCATAAACTGGGGGAAAAATCAAGGACAGGGAGTAAAATTAGATGACAATAAAACATAAAATCAAAAACGTATTTAAAGCATAACATTAGCGAGTGTATTCTCTGCCTTGCTAAACTACATATCAAAGAGCCTGTTTGTTAGCCCTGTGAAAGCCACATAAACTTCAGTAATATGTCCCCCAATCCTACCCATAGGGCCACAGCATGCTTTCTGAGGTTACAGGAAATGGTGTAGAGGGGATGTGGGGGAATTGTAGTCCTATCAGCTGGGGGTGAGCTGAGGAGATAAAGCTCTGTGCTGAAGAAGAAAGAGCTGGCCTGAGTATCTATTTCCTGATTACAGCAGCACAGGACGGCTGGACACTAGTGATACCATTATAGCACACACCTCCTCACACATCCCACATGCAAAACACACACACACACACACACACACACACACACACACACACACACACACACACACACACACACACACACA
>JAQQZR010000038.1:20479985-20490977 GCA_030068235.1 Notoglanidium macrostoma | reverse complement strand
AGCACACAAATACCGCTTAGCATCAATGACCATAAATACTTGTGAGATGAGCTCCTTCAATTCATCCACTTTCTCTCAAAAACCTGACTATGCCCAGTCAGTACTAAATATACTAAATATGTATATACTGTTATATATATATATATATATATATATGTGTGTGTGTGTGTGTGTGTGTGTGTGTGTACGTGAATATATATATATATATATAGTGCAAAAGTCTTGAGCCATCCCTCACTTCTTTATATTATACTAGGAAATGAGACAGTAGGTACAGTGTTTTATTGCAACATACATGTTTATAACACAGTTATATCATTATCATATAAATTATATGATACAGTATATAACCCGAAGAGAGTCTGTATAAATCTAACATGCTTTAAAGTCAAAATTCAGTATGAGCGCTGTTATTCTTCAACACAGCCTGAACGCTCTTCGGCAAGCTTTCTTGTAATTTCTTTAAGTAGTCTTCAGGAGTAGTTCTACAAGCTTCATTAAGGACATTCCAAAGCTCTTCTTTGCATGTCGGCTGCCTTTTGTTCCATTCTCTGTCAAGATGTTCCTGCACTGCTTCTATAATTTTGAGATCCAGGCTTTAGCGAGGCCAATCCGTGACTGATAGTGTTCCATCATGTGACACATGAAGTGAAAAACAATCAAAAACTTTTTAGGGAAAAAGAAAGATAAAAGACTCATATTAACCTAGTTGCATAAGTGTGCACACCTCTAAACTACCACTTTATGAAGAACCTTTTGATTTTATTACACCACTGTTTTGAGTTAAGAGTCTATCAGCATGGCACATCTTGACTTGGCAATATTTTCCAACTCTTACTTGTCAAATTGTGAGGGCATTTCCTGTGCACAGTCCACTTCAGGTCACCCCACAGATTTTTAGTTGAATTCAGGTCTGGGCTCTGGCTAGGCCATTGAAAAACTTGATCTTCTTTTGGTTAAGCCATCCTTTGTTGATTTGGATGTATGCTTTGTGTCATTGTTGTGCAGAAAGGTGAAATTCCTTTTCCTCTTCAGTTTACTTGCAGACACTTGAAAGTTTTGCACTAACAATGACTGGTATTTGTAGCTATTCATGATTCCCTCCACATTGATAAAAGCTCCAGGTCTGGCTGAAGAAAAACAGCCATAAAGCATGATGCTACCACCACCATGCTTCACCATGGGTATGGTGTCCTTTCAGAGATGTCCTTTTTTTGGTCAAACAAACTTCATAGAATTATGAAATTATTATACCTTTGAGACTGGTTTCATCAGAACATAACACATTTTGCCACATGGTTATGGCCCTACCCATAGCCCAGACGTATGAAGAATACAAGGGATTGATACAGCTACAGGTGTAGGTCTCATGGCAGCCTCCCTGACAAGTTTTTGTCTTGTTCTTTTGTACATTTTGGATGGAGGTCCTGATCTTGGTGATGTCACTATAGTGCTTCATTTTGTCCACTTGATGATGGCCCCCCTGGTGTTCCATGGCACAACTAATGTTTTGGAAATACCCTTCTCCTGATTGTTAGCTTTCAACAAATGAGACACCATGCAGGCTTTATAAGCTCTTCGAAGACCATGGCTTCAGCAGTCAGATGAACCCAAGAAGATGTGAAGAAAATCCTACAGAAACAGCTGATCTTTATTTGGGTTTAATCAGAATAATTTCATTGATGACAGCTGTATGATAATTAGTTTTTAGCATGAGACTGAATGTGATTGGTTCATTCTGAACACAGCCACATCCACAATTATAAACGATTGTGCACACTTTTGCAACCAGGTTATTGGTAAAAAAGAATTTCCTATTTTTTCCTAAAAAGTTTCTGATTGTTTTTCACTTCCTTTTTATACGTTGTGTATAAATTTTGATGGGGGAAAAAGTTTTGACTTATTATTTATCTTTCATTTTCTTTCATCACAAAATCTGGCATTTTAACAGGGGTGTATAGACATTTTATATCCCCTGTATAGCTGAAACAGTTATAAACAGGGTTAATATGAAATGCATAGGACTGGCATTCTTCTGATGAATTATACAGAAAGTGAAGTAAACCCACAAGCAATCTCTGGATCACTTGTTCAAGCCTATATTTGCCAGAGAATGAGAAAGAGACTCAAGCCTATAATTTCTTCCTATGGTTATTCACAATAACTGTACTGTTTTGAAAAAGGTCTATAAAAAGAGCTCAGTATATGGAGGCAAAGACAGAAATCTATTGAAGTTCAGTGTATCAAAACACAAATCAAACAAGAGTTATTAACTAAGGAACAAGCAACGTTAGCAGAAAGGATGAATGCAGTTGTAGAGTGAGCCTGTTCACTAAATTCTGTGATTAAGTACATCAGCTCAATCACAAGAGTTAGAAGAAGATGTCAAAGAAATTCTATAGATAGGGAAGAAGGTACATTATTAACATAAGCCTGTTATGCTTGAATCAAGATCAATTTTAGCAAAGAGCAAAGGAAGCTGTATTATGTATTATGCACAATTATATGAGAATTGCTTCTTGCCTGGGGCAAATTCTATTTTAAAATATATGTTTAGAAAATTTAATAAAAGATAAATACATTGAGAGGTGGCACAGCACACTGACACTGTGACAGACATATTTGAATATTCAATAAATTTGCATTTGAACTTTATTGAAGCTATGCAATAATATCTATATTATCCAGGTCCTAAAATCATGTCTGCTTTATTGACTACTCAGAGCATTTGATAGCACCATGCAACATTCCAGTGTAAGTGCAAAAAAAACAGTCACCTCTTTCTATTGCTCGCTTAATCATCAACAGCAACCTATATTTGCCCAGAAAGAGAGAGAATTTTTATCCTATAATTTCTGGCTATGGTCACAATCACTGTAGTGTTTCAAACATTGTGCAAAGTCCATGTAATGTAGGCAAAGAAGAGAATCTATCAAAGTTCAGAGTATATCACACAAACCAAACCGCAGATACTGACCAAGGAAAAAGTCACTGATGAAGAGGACAAACCCTGTTCTCAACAGATCGTTTTCACTCAGTCCTGTGCTAAAACATATCAGCTCAACCACAAGAGTTAGACGTCAAAGGAATTCTCTACATATGGACGGAGGACATCATTAATGCAAGATGACTCACTGCACGGTTTTAGCAACATTCAATGGAAACTATACCACAATTCTTTGCACATGTGCCCTGTCAAAGACATCCTATCATATGTGTGCTATGATCAACATTCAGCAAAATTGTGCCATAGAGCTCACAATTTTTTTTTTTTTAATGCATTCACCTTTAATGAAAGGCATCAGTGAATAAGTGAGCAGTGTAATAATTTGAAATTCTCTTCACCCTTCCAAAGTACCCTTGAGAAGCTACTTAAATTGTAAGCACTAATGCTATAACTTAAGAGACTACTTTCAATCTCTACATTCATTAGCAAATGGTACAGCCATTCCTGTAAACTGAAAATAGAGGCAACTGTGCAAATGCTGCACAGGCAAATATCCTCACACCTTTTGCTCAGCTTTATAGAATGTGCATTAAGTACCTATAGAACAAAAGGCATGATGTAAACGAATCACCAAAATTCTATACCACTAAAATGTTTCATGATATAGGCTAACACAAGGCAATATGGACAAGGTTTACATTAGGCTCACACACAGTATTGTGTTTTGGCAAGTTCCATTATAGAGTTGAATGAATTTTCACCGCAAATGAGCTCGGTCAAAATTCAGAAATTCTAGACAGCAAGTTCGATTGTATTTCTGACGAATAAATCTATAATATGCGACCATAAACAGGTGTAACCTTAGCTGTCAATTTTTCACACGAGTTGGCTTGTACGAATAGTGACCCATGCAGTGCGCAGTGTAAGCTGCACTTGTACTGAGCTGTACTGAAACGAGCGCCGCGGCTGTGAAATCAGCACTACCGTTTGGTGATTACTGAAACGCGAAAGGAGCAGTGCGAGGAAAGGGTTAAGGAGTCCCTGCTAAGCACCTGAGGGGGGAAAGAGCCTCGCGTTTATCAGCGAGCTCTGAACGTCAAACCCTCCAAAACTTTCCAAACTGGCTTGGCTGCATTCATACGCCAGTTGAGATCTGCTGACTTTTTAACCTCCTGCTCCTTTTGTGTTGTTGGGAGGCGCCATTCCTCTTTCACTGCTCACCGTCCGTGCAAAACAACGGCGGCCTGGAGCTCAGACATTACTGGCACGATGCATGGGCGCACAGAGAGCGAAAAGCCAGAGTCTCATCAATTCTTCTGTACACCCCGCCTTCTGCAAGAGTCTTCTTGCCGGAATGAATTGGTTTATGAATAAACGAGCACCCTTGCTCCCTCTTGTGCAGAAATTGCACGAAGAACATTTTTTTCTAGTCCAACTCAACTATATGCCCGAGGGCATATATTAAAAATACATATGGAGCGAGAGAATGCACTCGCAACGCAAATTTGTTAAGGGTGTCACTGCGTAACAACTGCACAGTATAAAATATAGGCTGTAGAGAATAAAGATAAATATGTTCAACTCACTAAATGCTTCAAATCTTGCATTGTCACATGCAATTACTTTAAGTTTAAAAATTCGCAGAACTTTGGGGAGCCTTTAAATTTGAATAGACTATTACGCTCCATGTCAAACCCCGTATTAAAAGCTAATAGCTAGGACTAGCTTATATCAATATGGGATAAGCTTATTTTAGGGCCTGCGGTGGATATAGCCATACCCAGAATTAGCGCTCTCCTTATCTCGGGATAAAAAAAAAACAAACATGTCAAGCGTCGATTAGCGTTTGGCGCAGAAAAACTTGATCACGTCGGCTTTGACATTTTCACAAAGAAGTGTAAACACAATCATCACCTCGATATTTAGTTCAAAACCGCCATCAAGGAAAAATAGGCCACATCTATAATTCTAAAGTCAATTAAAGATCTGAATTCGTGCCCCCAAGCACAGCATAAATTGCTCTTGTCAAGTTATATACCTAGATACCCCTGGGTGTTCTTATGGGCCTCAGCTATTTCTATCACTAAAAGTCATCTGCTCGAACGAAATCTGTCTACTCGGAAATCCTTGCGACTGTTACCCTTCCTCTGGGGGTAAAGAAAAAAAAAAAAAACATAAAAACAATGGAAAGCACAATGTTTAATCTGGATTTCAGTTTCATGAAGGCTGTATGTGAATCTGTTCATTAACATTAATAGAAGCGAGGTGGCGGCCAGAGGCCGTTTCATTTGGTAATGAATAGAACAGCACGCCAGAGTTTTCACTCATCACACAGCTACAACTGGTCAGGGCCTTATCCGATCACTCGACCATATGGATTTAAATGATTTAGTCTAACCGCCTCGTTACTTTTTATGCTGGCGAATCTGACTCTCCCCCTTAATATGAGCACTTATCTTTTCTTATCTATGGTGGCCCTCGGTAGACCCGTACATCTTATTAAAATTGCACGTACCGTATGTTAGAGTTTTAAAGAGATAATGACCTCTGGTCAGAGTTAAAGTTTGGGAAATGTCAATAGATTTCGTGTAAATGTCCAAACCGGTATGCTACGACGCTATGTTAGTACATCAGTTAGTACAAAATGCAATATCAGTATCTCAAGATAACATTTAGTAGCCTATAGTTATAGCCTATATGAACAATTCACCTCACGCTGTTTCTGTAAAAGATACTAATATAACCCTTAATGAAGCATAGGCTAAACCCCTGACACAAAATCTCAGGCATCTAGTCTTTACTGACAAGCACCCGTGCTCTCAGGAGATTTTTACTTTCACGCACTACCCGCCCTCTGTTTGGTTTTGCGATAATATTCAGCAGCTCTGAATATTTTGGGGGTTCGTTAAAAAAAGAGAAGAGATTAAAAAAACGCGACGGGAATGGGCTAAATTAAAATCGACACGAAGCAGGTCAAGTTTGTGGCAATGCTTTCACAAGTTAATCCCCTCAGGTCGGATCCGGGATCAAACCATAATGAAGCGATAATGGCTACATTATTCAAATGTTCTCTCTTCATTCCGACGCAATCCGAAAAGCCTTAATCGCATGCAAATAAGCGCGAGCAAGCAGAGTGACCCCAGGAAACGCAGAGAGGCGCCACTGTACCTGATCCAGCGGCCCCGACGATCTCGTAATTTCCTCGCTATCCGACTTAGATCCTCCTTCTCTCTCGTCTATTACCAGGTCTATGGGCATCTTGCCCTTCAGACAGCTTATATACCGGTGGCAAAAGTTGTCACACAGCTCGTGTACCTAGGGGGAAATGGAAAAAAGAAAAATCGGTCATCTGAGCTAAAGCAAGCAAATTCAGAGTTATAATAAATAACTTTATTTTAACAGACAGAATAGAGTTATCACATCAAAATTGTAAGTGACAAGAGCTACACACTATATTCAACACCTCTATTAAATTCATCTGTTCCCTGGTCTGTGGTCATTACGGACATAACCTACGGGAGTGGCGTTTTAAGGTGAAGACTTTAATTGTGACTAGTTATTTCATTTCTGCCTCCTTTCTTTAGAACGCCGCCTCTCTGCCCACTGAGCCATGCAATCACAAGGAAATCTGCATATTCGTGAATGCATGACCCTGGGTATGAAGAATCGGTCCACATAAACCGCACTTTAATGTAAGTGGCCTTGCATTCAAAATGTTTGTTAAATAATTTGATAGTTCTCCGCGACGCAGTTAGACAAGTTCCATCTGACTTGCAAAAGTAGCAGAAGTTAGCGGGCAATTCTCTAGCGCATTTTCTTAAACTTAGTCAATTAGGCTATATCTGCATTGTGTGAAAACCCACTTTTGGTTGTCCTGCACTGCACTTAACATCATATAAGGAAATAAACATAGGTAATCATTTTGACCCTATAATTGTAAAGTGTTAGAAGAATAGAAATATATGAGAATTGAATAAAATGTAGAATTGGTTAACTTCTGGGTGGCATTACCTTCTCCAGCTCCAAGAGATGAAAACGTAAAACTTGTATGGCTTGTATCATCTAAAAGAAAGAAAGAAAGAAAGAAAGAAAAGATAAGGCTTTATCCCAAATGAACGACGACATACGTGTCAAATATTACAAGGGCAGAAAATCGTTTAAAATAAATGGCTGCTATCTTACGTGCTATCTAGGGCCAATAAAATGAATCTACTATGCGATTTAAAATACAAATTTTAAGCGAAAGATGACCAGTATGACAGAGTAAATATGTCAAGTATATTTAAATGTATAGCGAATATGAAAAAAAAAATGCCAAGTTACATAATTATAATTATTATTCTTAATTGCAGGGCGCTGTCGGCTAGTGCAGAGAAATTAAATTATATAAAAAAAACTTTATGTAAAAAAAGGTCAAATCAACCGGTCCAACACGAGGAACTGAATATCTACTACCATTATCAGCCTAGTACATGGATGGCCTTACTCATATGATATATTATACACTATAACAGCACACTGTTGGCACTTACCAAATTATCAAGCTCGGGATTTGACGAAAATAATGGCTTTTCTGCTCTGATCTAGAATGATATGTTAACATGCATGTGTTATAAAAATACACATAAAATAATTCAATAATCACTTTATTATTTAAAAAGAAACTGTGTTCATACCGGATAAAATCACAGAATTGTAAAATTGGCAAACTGTGCTAATTAAACAAAGTTGACTTCTCGCGAACCTGTTTGGCAAATACTGCGATGTCTTCGTTGAAGGACTCAGAAGAACACACATCTCCTCCGGCCACGCCGGGCTCCCGAGGCGTGCACGTCGCTAACTCACACTTTTCAAAAATCAGTGCTAACAGTGGGAAAAGGGGGTGCCTAAATAAATACAAATGATATTGTAATCACAGGGAGAAAATATTGCATCCAAACAGAAAAAATGTTACAATCATTACCTGCAAGTGTACATACTCAACTACTTTAACTTTGCGCAAAGCCAAGACTTGCTGTTACGTAGGCTACTATTCATATGAAAAATCTCATAGGCTAAAACTATTAATAGCCTGTAATACAACACGTGTATTGCGGACATGCAATTTGTAATAGAGTTCAAAAAGACTGCTGAGCCCAGTTTTGACCTAACACGCTAAAAATTACACTATTCTGTAAGGCCGTGGTAGTGTTTCATTCATTATTAAGGGTATATATCATAGTTTGTTTTTAAAAAAATTGACAATGAAAATTACTCAAAAACAAAAATAAAAGTTAATAATATTTGGCCGTTTGTATAACAACTAAAACAACTATTATTGTTATTGTTATTATTATTATTATTATTATTATTATTATTATGTGTAGTATAATTATTGCTGTTGTTAATTGATGTCTAAAATAATTAGTTTAATACCGCCGCGCATAAGTTTACTTAAACTTTTGTAACAAATCAAGTATAAAATTATTTATTGGTGCTTCTTAACTGGTCGACCTAACCGTGTAAACTACATTTGGAGAAGCGTAATTCAACAAATAAGTCCAGCTAGATTATTCTATTCTATTCTAGATTAAGGGCCTGTACAATTTAACGGGGTCCCACACAAAACAAACAAATATCGAGTTGAATGAAGAAGGCGTGTGGGAAAAAAGACGTCAGAAGAGATTGCATTAGTGATCTGAACAAACTCTTTTAACCTCCGGGCGCAATATAATGATGGAGTGGAAAGTGCCTTTTATGCTATATGCAGGTCGTATAATGAAATGCGTGTTTATGTGTGCGTGTGTGTATCTGAGTGTGTGTTTTGGAGGACGTATTGCCGTACCCGTAAATGGCGTCCTTGTCTCTCTTGAGCGCGTCGTTGACGGACGCTCCCATTGCGGGTGCCATGGCGTTAGCGTGCGCAGTGTGCGGGTACTGGTGTGCGTGCAGTGGCGGCGCGTGATTCAGGTGCACCGCCTGCATGGGCCGCGCGCCGCCGTGTGGGTCCCCGTACATGGTGCTCGGGATCCCGACGCCGTCCATACCGTAGTGGGGCAAGTCTTCGTACTGCACACGACACACACATTTAGCGACTGGGCCATGGGCGCTCAGTGTGAATAAACGTATTCGAAAATAGCCCGGAAATATCACTATATAGTCAACAGTGTATTGTCAGAATGCTCTGTCTACCTCTAAAAGAGTGGGAAATAATGTTTGTTAGAATTAATACAGACTGGTGGTTTGTTAGGCGCAAAAGGTGAATTTGTTGTTGTAAGTAATAAATATCAGCAGATTTATACCTACATTTAGTCCATATTACAACCGGGGTAATACTGCTGAGATTGGCCTATTTAAAACATCCAAAGTAACATTTCTCAGATTGTGCAGTTGCCTGTGCAGTTGTGTTTAATCTTTCATGTGTTTTTATTATAACAAATGCACGTGAAAGTGTAAACTGTGTATGTTACAGTTAATCTAATAAGGATCGTTTTTATTTTTGCTTTGTATGCAATTATGTTTTAAAACCTATATATGTGTTATGTCAACACAGAGAATGTTTGTTGTTTTAACATAAATAAAAAATAACATATAAAAGTAATAACCTAAATTTGTCCTGTTCTTATTAAGGAATTTATGCGAAAGCCATATGTTAATTATTCATCGTGATAACAGTGAGTGAAAGGACCATAGCAGCGAAAATGTTCACAATGGGAATTAACATATGCACAAACCTGTAAAGGTGTAAACAAACTTGAAATTCTCATTGCAAGAAAAGGTCAGAAGATTTCAAACTGTGTACAAGCTGATTTTCAAACGTAAATGGGACTTGGCATAATATGACAACACTTTATAGCTAGACATTTTATAGCTAATGTTGACAAAAGTCCATTAATATTCAAATGCTGAAATAATCGGCCCATATTTTTATATTGCTGATATTGGTTATCACTAACGCTTTAATTGGGCCTACTTTGATTTAAAGTTTACTAAAGTATGTAAGATGGTTTAACTTAAGCTGGCATGATGGAGTCGTGAATTTATAAAGTAAAACACAGGGAAGACTGAGCTGGTCTCATCGTTCCCTGCCTCTCTTTCATTGAAATACTACAGGTCATGATTATTTTCTCAAACAGTTGAAGGACTCTGTGAAGCTAGACTCTGTGTCATAATCGGGTAGATAAAGCGAAGTCCATGCGTGAAATAAATTATGCATTAAGGACAGTAAACCTAAACCGAGACAGAGCTGAGCTGAGCGTCACTGTCATCGGCCACGTTTCAACGCTCGGACCGCGTTTACCAAGTTGGAGAAACTTTTGCGAATCAGCTGTACGTACCCGCTGCGCCATCGTCCTCCACACTCCCTCGGCTTCGTTCAACGCAAAATATATTCCCTAAGAGGCCAGGTTGAAGAAGGAATGAGAACACAATTTCCGAGGGAAGCGTTTTTGTTTTGTTTTGTTTTGCTTTGCTTTTTCAAAAACAAAAATCCAAACGCCTCTTTCAAGCAGTCCTTCACGTCAACTTCAGCCAAACACGACCAACACGACCAGGGTCCCCCGCCTTTCCCCGCCGGACAGCGACGAAAAACCGAAAGAATCTTCTTTCCCGGACCTTTTATGAAAATACACCCTCAGACCCAGCTAGCAAGTCCCATGGCTTTTTGCCACTCGGCCTGTCAATCAGAGGCAAGCTTGTCAAAGTGTCGAATGAATGATGATCCTCCGCCGCGCTTCCACTGGTTAGCACACCTCGCGACAAGCTGCTCGTAAAAACGCGCGCAAAAAATCAAGCTCTTGTGTGTCTCTTTTGGTTGCTCGCTTCTCCCGAGTTGATTTTTTATGCAAAAGCTTCTAAATAAGCTGGAGAGGAGGTGGGGTGAGGATTCTGGCTTAGTTCTTCTTAAAGGAGCCACGATCGATGCCGCGAGCCGCCTTCGCCGCTCGTGCACAGCTAATGTGTGTGTGTGTGTGTGTGTGTGTGTGTGTGCGCGCGCGCGCGCGTGTGCTTGCGTGTGTGTGTGTGTGTGTGTGTGTGTGTGTGTGTGTGTGTGTGTGTGTGTGTGT
>JAQQZR010000038.1:20431155-20461687 GCA_030068235.1 Notoglanidium macrostoma | reverse complement strand
TAATAATAATAATAATAATAATAATAATAATAATAATAATAATAATAATAATAATAATAATAATAATAATAAAAACATATACCTCATTTTTAAGAAAGAGCTAATACCAAAAGTAATTATTCTAAAAGGATCATAATTCTTGGGTCATATGATGCTTAAGAGTGTCATTTGAGCAACCCTATGTTAAGGATGTAATATATTCAGGAAATTTGCTCCAGAGGTCTGTAATAACACAATTTGTATGCCACATCTGTCTGTAATAGAACAGCAACATGTTATGAAAAATGTTGCTTATGTCTTGCTCAAAAATGTTTACCAGATTATTAATAGTTGGTTTGGAGAGTTCTGGGACTTGGACATTTTCACCTTATTTATTTCACTTCTGTCATCCTTTGGAAGAAACACCGGAAAAATCACTTCTGCCAACTATCCATCTCCCTCTCCCTCTCCCTTCTGTCTCCTCTCTCCCACTCTCTAGCCTAGTCAAAAATGAGGTAAATAAAGGGAATATCCAATTATTTAATACTGTTTACCTCATATACTCATTAAAGCACTCAGAGGTGGCTCTTTTTTCTTGTTCTTCTTAAGCTCAGGTTACCAACTTTTCAAACAGTGACCCAAGGCCTGCCTTGTCAAGTGCCTTTATCCCAAAAGAATCATGGGGTCTTGTAAACAGTCCTGTGATCCACTTTCTTCAGGCAGCAGAGCTGTAAAGGAAGAAGGAAACGAGGGAGTGCTAGGGATTTGCAGTGGATTTACACATATACAGTTTCAGCTAAGTTCCCCAAGGTCAGTTTGAGAGACCTTCACCCACCAGTGACTTAAACAGGGTGTTTGCCACCCAGCCTCAGTGTGAGCAGTGCCGCATTCAGTGGGCCAGGAAGGGGGAAGCCCGGAATATCAAACACAGGCTCTAATTTAAATTCCTCCATGCGGGCCATGGGATTTCATTTAATGAGCTGAGAAGCACGGGAAGACAGCTGACTCCTCTGTCATCCACTGAAAAAGGTGCAGGCAGACATCCCATACCTCAGAGGCCCTCCCAGACACACTTACACACACATACATGTATGTGTGGGGGCAAGATGCAGAATGCATCAAGGCAGAAGCATGTGTTTTCCTAGCCATGGGTAAGGCAGCAAAGCCTAAATCCACTAGGCAGACAAGCACAGGAATGTATATGTTACAGACATTCATTCTCATATTGGTAAATGGAAACTGTCTCCAGAGAATAGTAAGTGTCTTTATCCCAGCAGGATTCTGGCTCTGATGTGTTTAAAGGGTTAGCAGGCTAGCACATTGCTAGCAGAAGACTTTGACTAGTGTAGTGTAATGGGAGATAAGCTGAATCAAAACAAAAAAGAGCAGAAGAGTAGATGAGAGGAGGCAGAGCAAGGGTTTTTTTTGGCTAGGTGAGCACAAAAAGGCTCTTCTGTTCCTGTGGATCATAGGCCTCTGCCAGGGCATTTTGGCAGCATGGTGCTTCCCAGGGGCCGAGGAGCCTGCCTAGTCTCGCTCTGCCACATCAGCTGCCAAATCCCGACCTCACACACGCACACACCCTTCATGGGCACTCTGGTCCTTCTTCCTCACATATTCAGACTAACCCCTCAAATCTGAAAACTCTTGTATCCTGGGTTTGACACCACTAAGCCTCCCTTTGGTAGCAGTCTTTTTCTCTCCACTGTTTTCTTTTACTGTTGTTCTTTTTTCCTCCTCTCTCAGTGGATGTCATCTCTCTGCAGGAAACGATACACCACATCTTGGCTGTTTGGCGCCAAACAGAATGGAGCAACAGAAGGAGGGAGAGGAGGGGTATGAGAAAAAGAGCAGTGCCTGAAAGAATCATCTCGCTTTCATTAACTCTGCATGTCGCTCTTTCTCTTTCTCCTGCTCTTGTACGCTCCATCTCTTTCTGTCTCTCAGACTCTTTCTTGCTCATTTTTTCACACACACACACACACACACACACACACACACACACACACACACACACACACACACACACACACACACACACAGTGAACTTGTGAATAAAATGCTGTGTACAAAAATTTACAGAAAACAATAAAACAAATCAACATAATTATTACTGCTAACTGAAGAACTACTTTACATTTGTGGAAAAAAGCAGCTGTCTACATCCAGTTGTGGAATGTATATACAGCTACAAACAAAAACATGAAATGTATAGCATTTCTGCCTAAATCTGATTGGTGTCCAAATTATAATAAATAGCCTTAATTTTGAAATGGTGCATTTTTATTAAATTCCATTGTTGGAAAACAATGTGTGAATCTTTAAATTAGTTCTGCTAGCTAAAACCAACAACCCTGGATTTTCAGACAAATGTGTTCTATAGCTGCTGAGAAATCATAGAAATCTGTTTCAAATCACACACAAGACACAAAATCTATGGCCAAGACTCTGTTGCATGCATTCTAAAATAGAGTTCCTTATGTATAAGATGCTCTGCTGTCGATTTACTCCTTTGCATTAGATCATTTGTTATGTTGTATGATCTAGTCTTTTCTGATTTTTAAATGACACACAGGCATTGTAATATTATGTTGTAGAATATCAGAAGAATTCAAATTCATTAGCCCCTTAGTGATTGCACACTGTTTTGCCCCAAACTATTATACAACCTCCACCAGGCTTCATATTTGGGATGATCATTTTGTGTTTGGTATGCAGTGATTTGTTTTAAGTTGCAGTATTACTTAAGAACCTTGACATGGTCATAAACTTTAATGTTTTTAGAGCATCACTCTTCTTTTTTGTGTTAACCTCTTATAATCAACACTCTTGTTTTTTGTTGTTCTTTTTATAATAAACACAGCTTTATGGCACATGCTTAGCTGTCTACTTAAGATTCTGTGTCATTTTTTTAGGAAGCATTTTGGGACAATCTGACAGAATGGATTTATAGAAGTCCAAGGCTCAAGAAATTCCATTGGAACCTTGTGTAGTTACAAGGAGCTTCCAAAACCTTTATTTGGAGGTCCTCTGAAATCATTTTTGAGCAGAGCACATTTAAATAAAAGAGCTGCTATAAAGCACAAGTAACTATTTTATATAGAAGGCCTGTTCAAGTCATAAACTTGGAAAATCTGAGTCTATGTACCATTTTATACTAGTGGGTTGAATTGCTGAATGTTTAAATAGTCCTTAATAGAAATATGCAATTTTAGACAATCACATCTTAGCAGTCATTCATGAATCTATCCATATTTTTCCAAATGCTTTTTTCTCCCAACAGCAGGATCCCATTGGTTTAAATTTGGAATATGACACTGGTGTTAATCTCCTCCCCACAGGGATGAAATGCATACACAGAGGTTCCATTAAAGACTATTCATTAAATCCCAGTGCGATGCATGCTGAATGGGGGATTACCGGCCCTCTGATTCCACCACCGATCTGTACCACTCCCCCAAGCCAAGTACTGTTGACCTCACCCACCAAGGCAGAAGAGAGGGGAATTGGAAATCAAAAAGCCTCAAGTTAACTAATGAAAGGGAACACTTGCAGGTTAAATTATTGATTGTCAGAGTAAATAAATTTGGCTTTAATGAATCCCAACTGGTGGAAATCCTCAACTCAGCTAGCAGATAATGGCCAAATTGAAGATTACACCCAATCTATGGTAGAACAAAAGCTGGCAGCTGTATAATTTCCATTTCAGGTCTGTTTGTCTGTGTTTGTGTGCTACACATCTTTATCAGTGATTGAGGGATATCTTTATCGATCTGCTTTGTCATGCACCTGCTATACAGCTTTCTGGAAAAGTCAGCACAGATTCCTCTCTGATTAGACATGAACAAGAAGCTAGGGCATGACATCAGGCTACAATTAAGAAAATTGAAATCAGATGAAAAAAAAAGAAGATCTGTTTTCTTCATGCCTGCACAAGGTGTGCTCTAGATGGGAATTTAACATAACTGCAAATGCACGTAGCCTGTCTATCTCCACTACTAACTTGCCTTCTTGGTTTAATGGCAAATATAAGGTGAGATTAGGAAAAATAATTTAAGGGGGAAAAAAATCATTGTTTCCTTTAAGCATTAACTGCACTTGAACTGTGCTTGACAATGAAGTAAGTTTTTTAAACCTTTTTTTAAACCAATTTGTATTGACATTTATACATTTATCATTATAAGCAAATCATCATTTTATGTTATCATTTATTATTTATGTTCCTAACACAGTACTGTTAATTGCTTGCTTCTGAGCAGAAGGTGGTGACAATTTTTTTACAATAGCACAGCTCTTATAGTTGTTCTGGCTGCAATGTTTATATTACTGCACTTGTTCAAATATAATGTTGATTCTATACTAAAAAGGGGGCTTATGGCAGACTCTCCAAATAAACAGGATAAAATGTGTGTTTCCTGTGAGGAAACAATTAATTAGCATTTTTTGAAAGACATCTCTAGAAACAGCACTTTGTAACAGAGGTAAAGGTATAACTTTAAGCTTTCTGCTTTCTGGTATAACTTTAAGCTTTCAGTCCTCAGGACAAATATGCTTCCTTGTCTTAATAACTTGAAAAGAGAGAGAGAGAGAGAGAGAGAGAGAGAGAGAGAGAGAGGCTGCTGAAGAAACAGTTATTAAATCATAACTTTTTTGTGGATGTTCCTCAACATTAAAAGTAACTATAAATACTATACTATAAAAAGCATGGTGCTTTTTTTTTTTTATAAAAAATTATAACACTGTGGTATAACAGCAATAAAACACTTTGGAATGTGCAGTTATAGAAAACTAATCAACCTTAAATAATCAACACCACACAACCCCATCATTGATTATCCTATTATAGCCCACCCTATCATGTTCTATTCCTTATATAATGTATCAAAGCAAAGCAAAACTACTACTTCCATCCTAAGGGCCTGGTCATGTAACCAGTGTTCTTAGGATAGGCTCTGGTCACTGACCAGGATGAAGTGGCTACTGAAGATTAGCAGCTACTGAGGATTTTTTTTCCAAAAATTGCAAATCTTAGGTCATGGTTATTGGCACATTACTGTGCTCCTGTGGTGTTCTTTTGCTCTGAACAGGGAAAGTGCTCTCTCAAAGCTTCCATCCTAGCTCCCTCTGGTGGTTACTATAGTCAGGAAGGATTTATAGCCCTCAACTTCACTTTAAAACACCACCAGACAAAAATTCATTGCAGATGTGGTAATAAAATAACCAAATCAAATATCTAATATAACAATTAAACCAAATCACATATCTAATATAATAACTAAAGCTTGGGCAAGTTCTGTAATTTGCAGAGTCAGTATGTTCAAGACTAAACACGGATGGCCTTGAGTGAGTCATGTCGACATTACCTAACATTACCTGACACAAAGTGAACAGTCTGGTCCTGCATTATAGCTGACTACTCTCCCGCCCTCCTCATGTAGAAGCATAAAGATACTGAGGGAGCTGACATAGGGAAGTTCTAAAGGCACCATCAGGTTTCAGCCTCCAGCCACACACACACCGCCTGAATCATTCAGACTCTCCAGATCGAAATGCCTTGTGACTGGCCCCTGAGCGAGCTGCACAGTGCCCGGGCTAGGGGCGAGCAGATCACACAGAGGAAACACATGTTCACTGTCAGTATGAAGCCCAGGAGAAGACTCTGACAACCTTTTAACCCTTTTCTCTGTAACACACACACACACACACACACACACACACACACACACACACATACACACACACACACACACACACCCACACACACCCACACACACACACACAGAGAGAGAGAGAGAGAGAGCAGCCAACCCAGTCAAGTCTGCCCTCTATTATTCATGGTAAAATACATTCATATAAGAAGACCATGGGCATCTGGAAGCAATATACAGAGAGCATATATAAGATAATATATATTTAAGTATGCGTATATTATGTATTAATAAAAAGGCAAATACAAACACAAAAGAAGAGACTGCTCATTTGTCCACATGGCTCATTCCTTTTAAATACTGTAATGAGGACCTTCTGTTCTTCAGGGTTAACCAAGTCAATTCAATTTTATTTGTATAGTGCTTTTGACAATGGATATTCTCACAAAGAAGCTTTACAGAAATATATACATTCCCGGATATAAATTTTAAATTTATAAATTTATCCCATATGAGCTAGCCATGGGTGATGGTGGCAAAGAAAAACTCCCTGAGACATCATAAGGAAGAAACTTTGACAGGAACCAGACACAAAAGGAAACCCATCTTCATCTGGGCCACCGGCCAGGCAATTTTATATCATTTCTCTTCTTTTAATGTATACTGTGTATATCGTGAAAAAGACACTTACATTACAATTACAATTATGTAAACAGGAAATTATAAGCAATTTATGAGTATGAGCATTTGAGAGTCATTTCTGAATTATATATATATAGTTATAATTTATAAGTAGTTTGGCCACTTGTGCTTAGACCCTCTGGAATCAATTTGGAATCAAGTGGTATACATTTCTTTAAATTAATATTATGTATGTGGCAATATTTACAATATTTTTCTTAGGCTGGTTCATAAAGATGCCCTATACTCAATGTGATTTTAAAACTATTGCTCACGGATGACTTCTCTTCAAGGTTGGGGACATTCATCAACTGAATCGAGAATGCATCATAAAATCCAATTCACTTCCTGGAATTGGAATTAGAATTGCCTGTAGTTGAAGGGAAATGGAATTGAGATTGAATTGGAATGTTATGATATAGAACTGAATTAAGATAATTTTGAATTGGAATTCTGATTTGTGTATGATCTTTAACTGTTTTGACAATCTGATTTGTGTATGAACGTTGGACTGCAATATTAACACTGAGATTTGGAATCCCTATTAAACTGGAAATGGGTGAGATGTCTAAAATTTCTGGGAAGTAAAGGATCATTTTGGTAAACCAATTCATACAACTTTAGGTAACCACAGTGTAGTCTGTAGGTCTGGTATACCTGTTCATGTATCAAACCAGGCAATTTCAAACTTTAAATGGCATCTTCAAGTGAGTAATTATACTGTATGTGGACCAAGCCCAATAAAACATAGATTTTAAAAACAGAGATCTGAATTATTACATTTCTACAGAACAATCCTATGACTCATTAGTTTGTGGTTTGAGACATTATATATCATTTGGAAGTTTTTTTTCTCAAATCAAATTGGTAATAATTAACTTGTATAAACAATATATTCAAATACTTATCATGGCACCATGTCAGTTATACTGTATACTGCTCACTCATCATTCATCAACTGTTAAATTTCTCAGTGTAATTTAATATTTACCATAAATATTGAATGGTTCATATGTATGTCACTACATGTAATCTCAAATAAATGCTCAGAAAAAATGGAATTGGACAGAATTTCATTTAAATGAATTCCACTTCCTGAGACCAACTGAATTCCAATTCTGTTTTCAGTAGTTGTTGTTGAATTCTAACTCCAAATCCATTTCTTTGTTTAAATCGGAATTGTTGAGTTAATTCCTGAATTGACCCCAAACCTGCTCCTGTTGAACCTGTCATGGCCAATTATGCTAATTAAAGGAAAACATAGAACTTTTATCAACAGAACTGAAGGATTAAGCTCTCTAGCTAGATAACTTCATTCAAGTAGTTTTTATTGTTATTCCTCTACATTCTGTATACAATCTCCAGGACCAAGGTGCAATGCATTGCAGTACAGTGTCATAGTACACAGGCCTACATAAAAGTGCATATACAGATGACTCAGCTAATATTAGTCAAATCTTTCCTGCTGTTATGTAAAACACCTGAAATATGTAAAACACTGAAATATCCATCATGTCTACTTTTGTTCAATGCAAGCTGGCTCACTAGTTGGCAAGCTATACTGTATGGCCAAATGTTTTTGGACAGCTCACCATCACACCCATAGTCTTCCCCTAACCATTCCCACAATTTTGTGGAAGCACTCAATTATATAGGATGTCTTTGTATTCGGTAGATTTACAGTTTCCCTTTACTGAACTAAGGGGTCTAAACCTCTTCCTCCATGACAATGCATCTCTCAAAAAGGTCCATGAAGACATGGTTTGCCAAGGCTGTAACAGAAGAACTCGAGTGTCCTGCACAGAGCCCTGACCTCAACCTCACTGAACACCTATGGGATGAACTGGAATGTTGACTATGCCCCAGGCCTTCTTGCCTGACATCAATGCCTGCTCTCACTAATGTTTTTGTGACTGAATGGGCAAATACTCACAGCCATGTTCCAAAATCTATTGGAAAGCCATCCCAGTAGAGTGGAAAATAACAGCAACATAGGACTAAATATGGATGGGATGTTTAAAAAACACATATGGGTGTTATGGACAGGCCATATAGTGTAAGGGCCAACTTTACCTAGAGTACAGAAACAGTGAGCAACATCAGAAAAGTAAAGTCAATAAGTGAACTTATCATTTAGATACACCAACAAATTACTTGCTCAGCAAATATTTCAATAGTCTGAGATTAAGATATAGGATTGTATTTCTCCAATGCAGCCACATGTGATTTTGTAATCATGTAGTATGCCAAAGGTAATAAGAGTTTCTGCTAAATGGATAAAGGTAATTGCATAGCATTACAAGGGTATTTAGGAGAAGGGGTGAAGTTGTGTTTCAATGGCTTAAAATGCTACATTCAGGGGTATTTCCACAATGGAGCAAACAGGTGATTTTGACACACTTAATCTTTTTAACCTTCACAACAGCCAGCTCTACTACTATTACCAACATTTTGGTTTCGTTCTTCAGAAGAAACAGACTCCAGATAGAAATAGTACATGCTAGGCTCCCGAGTGGCAAAACAAGAAAGCATTCGCCCTATCATCCAGAGATTGTGAGTGCGAATTATGGTGATGCTATAGCCAATCATGGGCACCTGCATGCAGAAGTGGACAGCACTTTTCTTCCAGTGTTTTACACCGCAGTTTGAAAAGATGCGGTTGGCTGGCTTCTTGTGTACCAGAGGAAGCATGTCCAGCATGTCTTTTGTCCAGATGATCTGATTATACACATTAAACATCAGGTCATTACTTTATTCCAGACCCTAGGTGCTGGTGTAAAATTTAAATTTTATCACTATCCAAATACAGAATGCATATATGGTAAGGAGAAAAGATAGCAGCTATATTTCAGAGTGTAACATTTGTGAAGTGGCAAAGAAAAGAACCCAAGCTTATGGCAAGATCCTACCTGCGCATGCTTAACACACCACAATGCAAACAAACTGCTGAAATAGAATGCTTTGATCCAGTCATGTTCAGTGTCAGTCATTTTGAGTGACAGGCATATGTCAGTGAAAGAGTGGCACAGAAAGAGAGCAAAAGAGGGAGGGAGACATCCGATGCAGAGCCATGGCCTATTTTAATATTTCATCTAGCCAGGGAGAAAAGACCCACTCGCCCCATAGTTTAAATTCTAATCTTGTTATGGCAGAGGTGCATGTAGTCTGCAGGCAGCAGCGGCAAGCTGCTCTAATTTCCTCTGTTTCTCTCTCTGGCTAAACAAATTATTATAAATTCCATTATATTTCCATTATACATATATGTTTTGGTGGCTGGCTTCCACTGCAGAGTGCAAGCCAATAAGTGGTCTGGCTTTAGCTCATCAAAGGCCAATCCTCTGGCCCTAACCACAGCTGGGTCCTGTAGGAGTGCCATCATTAAGCAATCATTCCCGTGCTTTTCTTTCACTAATGCAGAGTTATATCTAATAATGGCATTCCTGCCTGCCTCTTTTCCCAGACCAGCAACAGCCTGCAACTGCAACCACACAATGCTTCTGACCGTCTGGACTTTTTACATGACACATATTTCATAGCTTTCATCTCCCCTAATAGATAATATTCAGAATATATAAGACATTCCCCAATTTTTCCACAGCATAAGAGATATATGGCAAAATATCCATTGGCCTAATCAATGGCACATATTTTCATCTTGGACACCAGGCTACACTGAGTTATTTCTGGCAGGAATGCTTCTGTTTTCATATATTTAATAGGCAGCATATTTAAATGTCATGATTTCATTTTTACTACCTCTCATAGACTTCCTTTAACATAAATCTTGAAGTCAGTTCATAATGCAGATAAGTTCATAACTCTGTGTGCGCTGTTTGCACTTTGGTTTTGGGCTCTGTAGAAGTATAAACACTTCTTACAGAGAGGGGGGGTATTAGGAATAAAGCCTTCTTTGTCTTGGCTGAATACTCTTCCATATTGTCCACAAAATCTAGACATCAGACTTTGTTAGCATAGCAACATGGTCTTCAACTAGAAATGAAAACAGGGGAACAAATAGTACAAGTGAAACAATAACATCAATCATGCTTTTAGATCATTCATTCAACAGTGTAATTGAGTTTGGCAAAGGGAAAGGGTGCTACTTCATGCTGCTGAGAGAAGAGTAATACTACCTTGGACCATTTTCTCTTTCTCTTTCTCCTTGAACTGGTGTCATGCAATACAAGGAAAATGGTGTTACTACCTCTTTTGCTTGTCTGTGCAATTGTGCTAATACAGTTAGTAAAGTGTCAAAGCCTTTTATAACACAATGCACAGTGTATGTCTGCAAAAACAAACTTCTGTAAATAAATGACAGTACACAATAAATGCATGTGTTGCAGTATTCTGTGGGAATTAAGGCTCTTTGTATATATGTGAGGTAAGAGCCTGTGCAAGAGACACATACATCACAGAGCAATTACTTAATTTCCCAACAAGCAGCAGTGCTGTGCTCCGCAATTCCTATGTTTGCTAAACTCACTGTTTTGTTCTCTTTTGTATAAATGAAGGATCAAGAGCACCTGGGTCAATGAGAAAAAACAACTCTTTCTCTCAGAGGACAGCATCCGAATAAAGGACACCCACACACAAATGCGCACATACATTCACACCCACCCACACAAACCAAGTGGAGGGCTTCATTTAGCATTAATTACTCCTTGCTCGTCCTCTGGCTGTTCTGCAGCAGCATGGCAAAATGTCACTGCTGAAATTAGCCCCTGAGCTGGGCATTTTTTGTAGCTAAATCGCTAAATAAGTATCTCTCTGTAATAGGTAGCAATCTGTGGTAATATGATGAGATCACTGGGAAAAAAGTCAGAGGGGGTTGATCAAAAGTGTGCATTATCTAAGCTGACGTGCTGACCCAGGGAACATGTGGACACAGCTGGAGTGTCATGTGATGCGTGGGGGAGCAGGTGCCAGCTGGCGGCGGCACAAAGCGAGAGAGCGACCGAACAATTACGGGCATTCATAACAGAGCTAGTGCTTGAGAGCCACTGCACACGCAGGGACAGATCTGTGCAAGAACTCTGCATTTAGACATATCCAAACTAGAGAAATGCTTTTAATCACCTGTCAATCCACGCCTGTTATTAATACATGTGGAGAGCGCGTTGGCGTGTAAGACCAATCCATACGTGTTGTCTCCGGGAAGCTAATTATTACACTGAATTCATTAATATTTATGAAAAAAAAAATAAAATAAGGAAAGTGTCACTCTTAAGGAAAATAAGGAAACTTCACAACTGCTGAGCCTTAATATCAGCTAGTTAGTAAAATCAGGTGTTATAAGCATGCTCTGTGTGCTGTGTGTGAGTGAGAGAAGTCTCACCGTGGCTTCGTTTTCCCCCAACACAATTTTAACTGGAGTAATTGTTATTACAAGAATAAAAATGGGATCATTTGAGGAAGCAGCTCACACTCCCATCCTGGTGTGTAATTAACATTTCACAGAACATCTCATTAAAGAAGACAAGGCCTGTTTTATTGCTGGACAGAGTGAAAGAAATTAAAATTTAAAAGGGTATGATATAACGTCATCTATCAAATATAATGCAAACTTATAAGTGTTTTTATTCCCAGTGTATTACATATTTGTGGTAGGATTGTAAAGGTCGTAAAGGTTTTGTATAGGTAGGGTTTTTTTAGTTTCCACCTTATCAGATGTTCAAAGTTAGATGTGTAAAATGGAAGCATAATAGGTAGCATGCAATGCTTCATTCCTTTATTAAACATGACAATTATCATTACAGCATTATGTTCTGAAATATGAGTTTACCTCTTTAAAATTGCCAAATAATGTTTGAATTTCCTCTTCTCTAAAAACTCAAAGCTGTTAAAAAATATTTGAAAAGGTGAGAGCTGCACTGATTAGAAAGCTTGAGATCGAAGTCCAGTCAGCTCTGTAAAGAAAATGCGTGCAGCAGGTAGTGCTGAAAGAGTAGAAAATATTTTTTTCTGAACTTATTTACACCTGAAATAAACCTGAATAGTCCAATATTTTTAACTTATTTATAAAGTGACATTTCTCAGTAACTAAATGAATTTTTAAGAAGCTAAATATAGCTTTTTAAATTTAAAAGGCAATATACAGTCAGGTCCAATTTGGATAGTAACATAATTTTTATCCTGTACACCACCACAATGGATTTGTAATTGAAGTGTAGATTTTCAGCTTCAATTCACATATTAAAAAAAAATATATTGCATTAACTGTTTAGAAATTACAGCCATTTATAACATAGTCCCTCCATTTTCAGAGGCTCAAAAGTATTTTACTAAAAAGTAACAAACTATCAATTATAAATATAAGAATCATTTTATACTTGGATGCAAAACCTTTGAGGTCAATGACCACCTGAAGTCTGAGTTTCCTCCTTTGAGATGCTTTCCCAGGCTTTTACTGTAGCTGCCTTTGGTTACTGCTTGTTTGTGGGTCTTTCTTCCTTTAGTTTTGTCTTCAGTAAATGAAAAGCATGCTCAATTGGGTTAACTGACTCAGCCATTTAAGAACATTCTGTTTATTTGCCTTAAGAAGCTCTTGGGTTGTGTTCACTGTATGTTTTAGATCATTATCCATCTGTTCTGTAAATCACCATCCTAACAGTTTTGCAGCATTTGACTGACTCTAAGCAGAAAGTACAGCTCTGTACACTTCAGAATTCATCTTGCTATTTTAATCAGCGGTCACATCATCAATAAACACAAGTGAACCATTTCCATTGGCAGCCACACATGCCCATGTCTACCATGTTTGACAGATGATGTGGCATGCTTTGGATCATGTGCTCTTGCTTTCTTCTTCATACTCTTCTCTTACCACCATTCTGGTATGAGTTAATCATGGTTTCATCTGTCAAAAGAACCTTGTTCCAGAACTGCTCAGGCTTTCCTGCAAAGTCTAATTTAACATTTGAGTTAAATTAGTTGATTTAACTTGAGTGTTACTAGTGGTTTGTATCTTGAGGTAAACCTTCTGTATTTATATTCATGAAGGTGTCTTTTTGACAATGATGCACCTACCTCCTAGTGTTCTTGAGTTGGCTAGATTCTTCACCAGGGAACAAATTCTGTTATCATCCACTTTAGTTATATTCCGCGGTCTTCCAGGGCTTTTGGTGTTACTGAGCTCACCAGTGCATTCCCTCTTTTTAAGAATGTACTAAATTTATGATTTGGCCACTGCTAAACTTTCTGCTGTCTTTCTATCTAGGTCTGTTTTGTTTTTCCACCTAATAATGGCCTCATTTACTTGCATACTACACCTCTTTGGACTGCATATCGAAAGTTCCCATGAACAGCTACCAAATCCATATAGTTTTACTTATATTGTGTGATTTGTGGCAAATGTGCCAAATAAAAGTGGTATGTTTTATGATGTGTTGTGCATTATAAATATGCTATGTTGTATTTACCTATACTTTGTTATTATTAGGCTTTTTAAAAAGTTTGAATACTATAGTATTAGATAGAGAAGGATGGAGATCCAGTTTTAGCAGTACACATAAAATTGAATTTCAGATTAGTTTTCGGTCTCATCCATTAGGACCAGCGGTTGCTCCGGCAAATCCAGCAAAACATCAGGCCTCAGAGGGATGAGGTCCGTTGCAGGCTGGTGAGCCAGGAAGTGTTGATGGTGGCAGACAGTCAGAGAGGACACACAGAGAGATGTGTCAAATTAGCAATGGCGTTCAGGGGCTTCACTTACCTCTGAATGTTCTCCTCACTTCCTTCACCTATTCATTGGGACCAAAAGAGTGACACACAGTTCCTCTGCAGCTGGAATCATGTGTTAGATGTTATGATAGGGCACAACTGCACAGACAGATTTCAAAAAAGCATTTTACAAAGTACAAAACAGATTTGGGTAGACATAAGAATCCTGATGAAAGTGACATTGCATAGGCCTTTTTTTTTTTTTTTTTATTAATCAGCAATATGTGCTTATACATACAATCATCTCATTTTCTTGAGAAGAATGACTGTACAACATAAATCTTTAACAGATAAAAACAAGAATTTGATGCACAAGTTTGAATTTATTTTGAAAGCAACATAGGGTAAAAAAATATTCATACAGCACACCTAATATTTGGTTAAATGTCCCTTAGCAAGTTTCACCTCAACCAGATGCTTTTGGTAGCCATCAGCAAGCTTCTGGCACAATTCTGGTTGGATATTTGACCACTCTTCTTGGCAGAATTGGTAGAGTTCAATTACATTTGTTGGTTTCCTGCCTTTTAAGCACAGTACACATATTTTCAATAGGTTTGAGGTCAGGACTTTGGGAATACCATTCCTGAAGCTTAATGTTTAAGCCTGTTTTATTCATTCCACAACAAGCTTTGATGTGTGTTTGGAGCCATTGTCCAGCTACAAACTTTAATCAAGCTTGAAGGTGTTGATTTGGAGTAGGGGGTTCTTTTGTGGACGGCAGCCTCTCAGTCCATGGTGATGTAAAACTTGCTTGACAGTAGACTGTGATACAGTAGTTTCCAGTTTATGGAAGGTCTGTGACTTTCTCAGGTGTTTCTGACCATCCGCAGCAACTGAGGGTGACAGTTTGTGTTTTCTTCCAGACCTTGACAAAGTGGCTATGCCTCCCAATAACTTATCAAACAAACCCATTTCATGTAGCACAGAGAAGCTACTAGCTGTAGTCAATCATGATCACTAACAGGAAGCTAAGAAGCCTTAGTCTTGGCAAGTTAAAAACATTTTAGTGTATGTATGTTTCTGACCCTGTATGTATAATTTTAACCCTGTGCTGATTTCAGAAAACCCAAATTAAAAACAAATTTGTACACCAAATTCTTGTTTTTTTTCCATTAAAATATATGTTGCATAATCATTCTTCCACAGTGAAAGCCCAACTGAAAGCTTAATATTGACATGACATTCATGTCCATGATGAGTGTATGAAAATTTCTGACCTCAACTGTATCATTCATGGGCTAGAGTGATATAAGCACATATTAGTTGAAGCCTTCATATATATCTCTGAGAATAATTCGGAGCAATTGTTTTTCCCTCTCAGAATGAGCTGCAGTAGGTCCTTCAGGGAGAGATTAGCAGGAAAGCTCTCACACACTGGAGCCCATCATCTGTTTTATTTTTTGCTCACCGCTGAGGCTTCTTAACGAGCTGCTGTGGCCATACATGAGCGAGATTTTTCATTATTGCTGCACACAGATGGCCATTAGTTAGAAGCTGCCTCATTCAGACACAGGCTGTCTTAGTCCTACTGAGAAATATTACTCACAATGTCTGCAGCGCCTCGCTGCCTTTCAGCCTGCCAGAACCACAGCCGCTCCTCCACACTAATATGACATGAGCTATTGTCAGATAACAGTGTATACAACGCACAGGAAGGGTGCACTCACTTTTATGCAGATGGAACTCCTTTTATTAAAGCCATATGGCTCCATCTATTCCTTTGAATTATAAACAGAGGTTATAATTTATAAAAGCTGAAATGCAAATGCAAAACTTTGGGCAAAAACATGAAGGAAATAATATCAGATATCTTTAAGTGATAAAAATATATGCCACTAACCCTAACCCTAACCCAAGGAAATAATGTGAGTGACCTTCAAAAAGAAGAAATGCTAGTGAGACAATGAAAGAACACTGTTTCCTCTTTTTATTGGTTTAGTCACTTCCAGTGGAATTGTGGTGCCGTTAGTAATCTTGCTCATGGAATTTCTGGCATTGCTCCTTGCAGTCTTCAAAAGGTCATATAATTTTCTGCACCTGAGTAAATGGAGAAAAGCTATTGATAAAATTAACAAATGAAAGAGTAAGAACAAAAAGGGATGTCTCCTAGCAATTTATCAATGTCTAAACATGATGAAGGATAAATTTGTCAGCTTAATTTTGTTGAAAACAGACAATACAGATAAATGGCTACTGTTGAGATTGCAATATGCTGAAACAGGGAAACAAGCAAAGAGGCAAATAAAATCAAAAGCATGGATAAAGTATGAAGTTAAAGTTAAAGTAAGCACATAAGGTTTGACTGGTTTAACAGATACACTAAGTTAAGCAGACACAAGTGTAGCTAACTGTGCTGATGGTTAGTAAGTGACTTTCCAGCTGGTAACACATTTGAACCAAATGCCAGTCACAATCATCCATCCAAAAGGAGACACTCCGAGTGTTATTGTACTTATCTAAGAGCCTTAGTACAGTATAATTTGTACATACAGAGTGGTGACAAAACCATGAGCTGCCAGACTAACATCAATGCATCTTGGCATAGATTTTACTAGTCTATTGAAATGTACTGTAGGGACAAACACCATTACGCCAAAAAAAACATTCTCTAAATTGTTGTTTTGATGATAGTACTAGAGACCACATTTTAACAAACTGGTTTCAGACACTCTGAGATCTGGTCATTGTGAAGGCCAAAGCATATGATTTAAATAATTTAATACTATTCAAACCATTCAGTGAACCCTTGTATGCTATGATGATTTCACTCCTAACAGAAAGAAATGTTTCACCATAGGATAAAAGTGATCAGTCATAATAAGTTTGCATTGATGTGCACTGATTGTTTCCTCTAAAAGAACAAGTGATCCTAAACAATGCCAGCAAAATGACAACACAGCATAACAGAGCCATTGACTTTCATGTTAATTTCTCACCCATTTGTATAGGGAAATGCATTTTACAAATAATTTCCTTTATATAGCTTCCAAGAAATAACAAGCAACTGCCTACCTGTATGTGAAGAAAGGAAAATGTAATAACAGTTGTGCAATTAAAGAGATATGAAGCAAATGCATAATATATTTGGAACTACTGTACACACATTGTTGGTTAATTTTCACCTCAACAGGAAGCAAACTATGCAAATCAGTGTACTTCTACTGGGTGTACTACAAATTTCAAGCAGTCATGCGGTACTTAAAAATGGGTAACACCAAAACTAATCACTTACAACATTATTGTGTGTGAACTACACAAAAGCTGCCCACTGTACAATAAATTTCATTTAATTTCAAGGATCAGCAGTTATCAACCTATGATATAATTAATGCCGTAGTTAAATACCTAACATTACTCTTAGCCTCTCTCTCAGACTGAAAACCACACAGACACAAGCCCGTATTCTTTGATGATGTGTTTATGGGTACTTTCAGGCTGTTCAGGCTGCGGTCAGAACAGGAGAGAGCCTGCGCTAGTTTTTTTTTAGTCAAATCACCATTAAAATTGTTTTATGTGTAAGTAAGATTCAGTGAAGTCCATTATTTTCTGCTACTATTTGCTTGAATAATTCAAGAAAGATAGCTGAATTATGGATAAAGTGTAAAGAAAAGGTTCGTGTACAGCTTCGGGCTAGAGCCAACCCTTAATGATGTCTGGAGTTGGTTTGAGGAGCACTCGTTAGCCTGAGAGTAATTTTCAAAAGGATTAAAAAGCATTTTAAAAGCAGCAGGGTGGGCAGCTGGAATGAATTCTTAAGGGAAATAATCAAAAAATTAAAGCACGTCACTTTCAGCAGGATAGAAAATATTACATTCATTTAACTTTTATCTTTCAGGCTATTTATTATCAGGCTAGTTAATTGTTAGTGTAGTGTGGACGTGTTACAGAATAATGCCTAATTTGATTCTGAACTCTCTGAATGTACATCTGTCCTTTCAATGTTTTGCTAGTTTGTGTATATAATGAAGGAATATTTCCACGCCTTTGACAGTTGCATGATGATTTACCATAAAAGATTAAAAAGAATTGATTGCACTGCACTCCCAGTAGTTCTTCCTGCAGAGTAAACCCTTATTTCTCAGAGCTTTACACTAACTGCCATCTACCTGCATATAATAGACATAGATACATGCTTCCTTTGAACACTAATGCAAAACAATCAGGACAAACAACTACCTTAAGCCATTCAGGAGAATGTGGCATTGTCTGCATGTTCTACTGGGGATGATTTAAATACAGAAGCTGAAGGTGATGGTCACACACACACACACACACACATGCACATAAACTGCCTTTTACCACTAGTGACAAGTAGCACTATACTAACGACCACGGTAAATCTGGGGAGAAATCCCCAATTAGACACATTTGGGCTAATTATCCAATCTTAAAGTCATTATCAGTTTTGCACTTTATTAATGTAGCCTGGCTGTGTAGCTGGCCCGTTTGGCCCGTGCTGAGAGCTGGAGACAGAGAGCCGATAATAATCACCTCAGTTGGCTCCATCATTAGCCCTGAGCTGAAGGACATGGGCACAGCTGCTGCTGCCAGAGGGGCTCAGAAACTACAAGTTAGCTCACCAAGAGCTGGAGCAGGTATTGCCACTAGAACCTTCATAGAAAATTTTATGACCTTGAGCACTTAACCATGGCAAAGTCAATCAGGGCTGAGATAAATTTGCATATCCCTTTGGAAAAAAGCAATCTATCATATCATTCTTAATGGCATACTTTGCAATAAGGGAATAGTATAAACTGCACTGGTATTTTGGTGCATTAATCTTAGAAAAGAAACAACTGGACCTCTCTAAGAAGCCTTTTAAGAATGTTAAATTAGATAAACAAGGAAAGGTAGCAAGGGAAAATAGAATTAAGTTCAGCTGCCACATGGGGCAAGAATTGCAACAGTAATTCTAGATTGTTCTGTTACTTCATGCTGCCCATCAGACAGTCAGGCTGAAATAGGGGGGAGCAAAGCGCATGTAGAATCCACACTGCCCAGATGTTAGCACATCAGGGTTAGTTTGGGCACACATATACACACACCAGCAGTGTGATGTCAGGAGCAAAGATGAAACAGACAAAGCTAGTGAAGCCATCTGACATACACAGGGTACTGCTGGCCCAACGAAGCAAAAATACTTGCTGCAGAGGATAAACTTCTGAATACAGACTTTTGATTGACCTGTATTTCATACATGCTGAAAGAAGGCATTACATTTGTGAACATTTCATAGTGTGAGGGTCATGAAAGCACCTGATTGCAGGCAATGATGGCCACAAAGTTCAAATGTGATGACAAATAACAAGTAAAATAAAAGATAAGAAGTAGAAAACTGAAAAGGAAACAGAAAGAAGGAACACTGTTATTTCATACCAACATGGCCCTGGTTGAGTCGCATTTTCTCTGACAAACACTGGTTCAAAGTGAAAACATTTTATTTTTATTCTAAAAGTAAAACTATTCTGAAAGCCAATTTATGAGTTTGATACAGATGAAGGTGATTGAGGATAACAGGCCTTTATCCTCTAAACGCATAAGTCAAGATATAGCGAGATGATCCGTCTGTCTCTATAAACACAGACATGCACACACACACACACACACACACAGCTGTCCTTCAGCACAATCAAAGTCGCACAGCTCGACTGTGGGCACTGAACGCCTCTTTTGTTTCAGCTGACAACGGACTGAGTTTCAATTGTTGTTTCATCTTCATAAAGATTTCTCTCTTGAAATGGGCTTTTTCTTTTTGTCCCTCACATATATTTCCAGGATGGAACAATGGCAGCTTCTCTTTTGTCTTTGGAGTTTTTGAAACAATCACAACCACATATGTCAAGTCAATGAGGAGAGAATAAAGAAAGAGACAGCCTGTTTGAGAATGGACCAGGATTACAAATCCTTGAGAAGAGTTTTACTCCAGAGCCAGAAAGGTGATAATTTCTTCAAGTTAGCACCACACACAAAACTTTTAATTAATGGAAAAACAAAGTTCTCAGGCAAACAAAATTAGTTTATCAGAAACAAAAGCAGAACTCACAAATGTCCAAAAAAAGAGAGAAAATTAATTCCCCAAAAGTTCCCAAACTCTGGCCTTCATTTCCCCTTGTTTAACCTAAAACTCTCCATGTGTACCAGTTAGTTCACCTTTGCAAAAAACTAATCAAAAAAGAAAAAAACCTCAACCTGTTATTTGGGAAAAGTGGAGAACAGAGGATTAACCTATTAGCCCTTTAGCAACTGCTTTCACATCCAAGTCAACAAAAGGGGGGCTGCTAAGACTAATAAACCCACACACATCCCAATCAAAGGCAAACCTGCATGAGCTGTAGACAACAGTTAACAAGATAAATCTTAATGAGTAGCCTCTTTCATAAACCTTACACCTTGAAAATAACTTTTATTTAGTGACCAGTATAAGATTGGTCAGTATAAGAATAAAGGTTATAAGAACAGTATAAGAATAAAGGGTTTGTACACTAAATGAGTACAAATTGATGATTGTGTCTGAAAGGTTCACCTACACATTGGTAAAGATATAGATGGAGTTTAAATCCTAGCAGCCAGACTCTTATATCGAATTTGTCAAAACAAGTTGAATACAGTAATGTGTTCTTGTACAATAGGCCAAAATGAACAACTTGCTCATGCAGTAAGAATGACAAAGGATGTCCCTTGAAGGATGAAAGATGACTGGGCGTACTCCAGTCCATCATTTAAAATGGCATTCACTGACTAAATCCCAGAACATACAATAGAACACACTCCTAAGAATTCTAAGATTTATTGAAAATAGTTAGCTTTGACTACAAGAAGTCGGCTATTTTGCATTAACTTCTCATTATATCTAGAAAGAAATCTAGATAGCTGCCAGACATCCAGGCTATCGAAGAAGATCATAAATATGGGGATTAAGATGCTATTTCATTAAATTAAAATTTATTAAAATAGATGATGCCTTGATAAGAACAGAGCTATAATCTTCTATAAGCATCCAGGCAGAAAACTGTCTTTGGAGCACAAAGACAAAGAAACCTATTCAAAGATAGTATAATTTTAGTCCAAGATCATGGTACTGTTAGTGGCATTGGAGAAGGAGGTATGTGCATGTACAGTAGTCATGTGGTAATTAAATAAGTATATACAAAGATTTTCAATTTGCAGACTAGATGTTCGTTGTTTCTACAAATTCATTTACGTTTCTTGCTTTTATGTTTTTACTGATGAAAGTATGAACGTGTAAAGTGTATAATGCCATTCTGAGAAATTTCTTCACAATATGTCTTCAAATTTAAGTAACCTTTACATTTATGTCATTTGGCAGATGCCCTTATCCAGAGCATATACCTCTTTTATACAATTGAGCAGTTGAGGGCTAAGGGCCTTGCTCAAGGGCCCATCAGCGATAACGTGGCAGTGATGGAGTTTGACCTTGAACTCTTGACCTTCCGATCACAAGATCTTAACCACTGAGCTTCCACTGCCCTCAGTGTGCTGAAGATCTGCATGATGAAAGTATTATGAATGATTACAACCAAATGGCCTGCATTAAAAGGAAATTACACTTAAAATAAGATTTTCATTTTTGTCATGATTGCCCACACCTGATATTGCGTGAGTAAAGCATTACAACTGTGAGGGGAAACAAATAATTTCATTGTTTGTAAGTTGAGGTGTTTTTTAAATGCATCAGCACACTGATAACAGTGGATCACATCAAAACCACAAAGAAAGTGTTCCATAACTTACAAAGTCAATGTGTTCTGCAATTGTAAATAAGTCAAATGGTTTCAAAAAGGCTTTCTTAGCATAGCATTGACACAATTAGGTCAAATATGACAGTATTTTTTATGCTGTCTTTGTAACCATGTTCAGGCATTCACAGTTATACACACATCATTCCATAAATTCCAGTAGCTTCAGATATCCCATTTAGGATGATTAGAGTTCACAATACACAGAATCCTTCACTCTCCCTACAGACTTAACAAATTGAATAAATAAACACCAATTGAGCACATTTAACTTGGAAATAAATACATAAATGGATGAATTTGCATATTCTTTTATAGCACAACAAATCTTCAGATGTGTGAATTATAGCAGCTAATTCTGAGACTGGATGAATAATGAATAACAGAGGAGATATGCTTCCTGAATTGGTGAGGCTCCCTACTGAACTCACAGCTTCCTCTGCCTGCATTTGCCTTCAGGTGAAAAATCTGCCATTTCCAGCCACCTTGCCTCCTCCTTCACCACTAGTGTGGCTGCTGCTAAAAGGAGCACAAATATCTGAACATCCTTGCAAATGTGCCATACAGTGTGGCATATATGAAGTATGTGGCGATAAAATGAAGTAGGCCTGATCAGATCAGATGTGTGCCAGCCAAACATACAGACATGGAGAGCAATGTCACTGTTTATTCTGTGTGCATCACCCTTTATCAGACTTTCTCTTTATACATAGACCAAACTGAGGTGCATAAAATGTGATTTTCATTTTGGGTTGTATTTATTATTGGTGACCATAGTTACATCAATATTTCTGATACAAAATTGATACATGCTCAGAGATGGACTATGCTTAAACTGATTTTCTGGGCTCCCTATTCAGCTTATGCAAATTATCCGCATGTACTTCACACCTCAGAGGTTGCCAAGTTTTTATTCAGAAAAGGGTCCGAAACAGGTTTTTTTTATCAATAGCAGCTAGAACAACACCTTTAACCAAAAGCACTTGCTGCATGAAAAGTCCTAGTTGTTCTTGAACTATTAATCACTTTATATTTGTTTAATATAATGGTTTCCACCTTCATTATTCAATAGCATATATACCAGCACTTGATTCAGCCCAGCCTATTATTTAGCATTTTTTACATGCTCCAACAGTTACTTGTGTGTACAACTTAATGAATCCATGAGATAATAAATCAAGGTTAAGAAATAATAATGTATATACAGAATGTAGGGTATTTTTATCACTTATAATTCACTTTTTTGTTTTGAAATATTGCTAATGTTTATTTGATTTGTAATAATTAGGTTTTTTTTGTTAATTAAATATGTTGTATATTATATTAATGAATTAAATATGTTATAAAATATGTGTAAACATGCTGATGGTCTGAAGAACAAGCTGGCAGAGCATTCATCTACTACACTTAGAGCTCACTTTAAGTTTTACTAATTTTATCCATGCAAAATTCAGTCCATGAGATAGGCAAAACTTCTAGTTAGGATGGGGTCTCTTTCTTTCCATGGGTTTTAAATGAACAATATTATTATTTAATTAATAGTGTCATATTTATGTATTTATATTGACCTCAAATGGCATTCCATAGTTTCCATTCCGATTACTCCAATTTAGAGTAGCCAGTTGACCTAAACTGCATGTCTTTTGACTGTGGTACCCGCAGTACCCAGCGGAAACCCACACAGTCACAGGGAGAACGTGCAAACTCCACATAGAAACACCTGTGGTCACCCAGGGATCGAATCCAGAACCTCCATGCTCAAGTCAAAATTGAACAAGAAGAATGGACAAAAGTCCAAGGTGAGAATTATGCACAACAGAGCCATGCCTCTGTCTTACTCAAACTCCACCCCATGTGCATAACTCTCATGAATAGTGCTTAACTTGGTAGAGATCTGAATATGAGTATGCACAATATCAGTATTAAATTGTACTGAAATATATGCAAAATTTGTGTGGATTGAGATAGACAAAGGATATTCCATTGCATACGTTTTGATTAATTTACACAAAAAAAATCTGAGAGTCTGACAAAAGGTAGCTTGTTATTATTAGTAAAATGATGAATTGTATTACACTAGAGGATAATGTGATGGGGAAGTCTTTAGTGAAATTCACAAGGTTATACTGCAGCTACATAAATCATGTTAATTTAAATGTGGACGTTCAAACAATCACAGTTCGGTGATACCTGAAAACACAGGTCAAAGGTCAAATAATGTGTAAGCAATCTGAATCTTACAAAAGGGCATCCTTTTAGTGCATTTAGTTGTGTGCTGAGCTGCTCCCAGGAACAGAGGGATTTCAGCTTGAGAAAGAGGAACAATGACAATTAGACCCAAAGCCAAGAGCCTTGAAACCTGTCAGAGCAGTGACTAAAGTCCTCTAATCCTCTTATAACTATTTGACACTAAACCTCAGCCTTTTATTGGTAAATACCCATATCAACCTTGCTGTTTTTGTTACACTATTGAACTGAACATGTCTTCCATATGACTGGATAACATGAAACCACCTTTTTTTATATATTTGAATAAACAAACCCAAAAGTGGCACATCAAAAAAGGTTTAATGCTGGAAAAATGATTGTGTATGTGTTTAATCTCTGTAACCACTTTTACTCTCTTCAAAAAACAAATCTGATAGGACATCCTTGTTAAAAAGAGCTGTGTCTTTTGTTCCTGAAAAGCTGTAGAATCTTTAATCCTATTTTTTATTCTCATTAAGGGCTGAGATGCGTTGATCAAACTTAGATTGGTTTTTAATTGCTTAGGCCAATAACTTTATCCCACAGGGCTCAGATATTGCTTAATATGCCTTGATCAAGATAACTCTACATCTTAGTTAAATAGATCGATTCGTTACCCTCATTCATGCAGGAATAATGTGCTGAAGTTCAATTGTGTCGAACTGAAATAGTGAGGTAAATGGATGGTGTCTATGTGCTCTATCAATATTAAAATCTTTTAATTTGGCCCTGATGATTAGATTCTCTGGCATCTCTGATCTCAGCCCAGTAAGCCATCCAGAACCTGCCAGTTGATGTCAGACAGCACCTATTAATGTGACATTTGATTTATTTCAATTCGATGCAGACTACACTACAGATATTTTAAAATATAAAGCCTACTATTTTATTTATTATGCTTCCACGAAAGTCTAATTTGATAGGATCTGTCAACCAGGCAGTCACGTGCTTAATACTCTGAACCTTTAGTTGAGCCTCTTCATTAATGAGCATGACAGGCATTAACATAGTAACTAAGACTCATTTATCTACAATGTTTTTTTAGCACCTGTTACAGCAAAAATGGGAAATGAGGACGAAGAATAATGCACTCTACAGGAAAAGGTAAATAAATGTTTAAAATTAAATAATTGTTTGCACTCAGTTAAAGTCACTTTTTTCCCCAATAGCTTGCAAATTTAATTCTCCTCAAACCATTCAGTGACATTTTCGGTTCTTACATTTCTATATACCATGATCAATGGCTGTTAATGCAATCAGCATTAACTATTTTAAAGCTTTTGATTTCAGCCTGGAAGGGTTGGAAGATCCAAAAAACACATTTGCTAGGTGGTAGTGCATGAATTAAAAATAACACAACATGATTTTCCAGTCAAGCCCTTCTTCTGCCCGGCATGCCGTCCTACGAAAGAGGAGCTCTCTCACATCTTATCTATCTCACTAATCGCATATACCTACCTCACCCCGCACTTTCTCTCTCTTTCTTCCTTAATGTGTGCTGCTTGTGAATCCACACTGGTGATGTCTTTACTCTGTTAAAGTCTCACTTTTGTGAGTATATGTTTCTGATGTGTGAATTAGACGGCAAATGGGAAATGTAGCAGAGACACCTCTGCCGAGTCTAGTTATCAAGCTGTCACCGAGCTGAAAGGCACTGAAGCTTTGCTGGAGAAGAGGTGGAATTAGCATCAGGATCACACAGCACCAATTCACATGTGCTGAGCACAATGTGTGAGTGGTAAAATTCCAAAGCAACTAACACACACACACACAGGCTCATATTTAAACCTGTGATATGACTCTTTCATCCACTCTAAAGGGGCGCCAGTGAAAAGGGAAAAAAAGCATCTGTGCAATCACACCATGATAAAAAAAGAAAGAGGAAAAATGGATAGGGCTTAAATGAACAAAGAAAAAGAAAAAGGTGAAAGAGCAGGGAGTGTATGCTGATAGTATAGCCCCATCTCCAAACCCGAATAACAGCCCAGTAAGGTGCACCACCACAGCCTGCTTTATTTTTAATAGGCACTCCATCATCCTGCCCACCGCCCGCTCCTTTCCCCCCTCCGCTGGGTCGCTCAAACAGATGGGCTTTGTAAGGCTCAATGGCACATTCCGGCACTGCAATCTGTCTCAGCGAGCCCCTGATCAAATCTGAAGAAAAGCTGCATCTTGTGCACATTGCAGCACATATGTACTGCCTTAGCTTGTGCCTATGTCAGTGAAATTAAAATTACTAGAACATTTTTAGAGACTGACAGTATGTCAACAAAAAAAGAAGGAGGAATATTGGAGAGTCACATTGGAATTCTACTTCCTAACCTCGAAAGAATGAACATAGAAAAAGAGTGGAAAAAGATTTTGGCAATGGTTGGATATTAAATATATACCATTACAAACATGTTTATCTAAATCCCTCAGTTCCTGCTTATGCCTTAATCCTCTGTGACCTAAGTTCAAAGCACTGTAACATTCACCATTCAGTAACTTTATCCGAGAAGATTTCCTTTTGATTGTCTGACAGTATCCCAAATTTAACTGGAAGAAAAGACTTTGAAAATAAAAGTAAAAGAATAAAGTGTGAAAATTTCCCTCCTCTTTGTGAATTCTTATGTGCTGATGCGTTATATTCTTTTTCCTATCTGGAAATTCACAATTGCCATTTAAAGAATTGAGCTGGTGCTCATTTTGTTTAGTTCTTTTTCTTTCATTTTTTGTGCCTGACTGTTCATCATTCTTTTCTGTGGCACTTGCTAAAGAACAAAGCCATGTAAAGGAATTGACCCTGACTGTTACTGAGTGGTAAGGAAAGAAATTAACACTGCCTTTTGCATTTTTCATCTCTCCCACACACTCAAGGTGAAATAAGTGAGGTAGGGCAGCACCATGATATGTAAAATGTGTTTGGATCCGGCTGCGAACACGGTTGAGGAAGTCATGAAAGATGCATGATGCCACTGGAGATGTATAAAGAATTTAGAGATATAAAGGATATATGACAAATAAATCACGATGCAAATCTCACTGGGTGCCATTGGGAGTTCTCCAATGAAAAAACGAATAAATGATTAAAGAGGAAGAAGAAACATTTTATCAATGAGTACAGGAGTGGAAGTAATACTTCCTCGGTTCCACTTTGCTTAGAAAGTTACTTTTCATCTACTAAAATGGAAAAAACATAAGACAGTATCAGTCACTCAACCATTTCTTCTACAAAACCAAAATATTATACTCCTGTTTGCCATTTAATATTATCACATAATGTCAACAATACAGACTGTCCATCTGACCCTGGCAAGGTGTTATATTAGCATAAGTCAATTATCAACCTGATGCATCATCAACATGAGCATCTCTACCCAATTCAAGACATGTGGGAGATTTAGGACTGACAGATGTTAGACAGAACTCTCCAACACCATCATCAAAACAACAAATGAGGGAATATCTTTTGAATGAATGGTGTTCATCCTTCCAGTAAAGACTTTGCAGCTCTTGGTGGCCTATTATGTTTTGTTTTTGTTTGTTTGTTTGTTTATAATATATTGATACAGCATACATTAGGAGTACATCACAGAGAAAATGCAGTTTATCAGATCATTTGCTTTTCGAGTATCTATTTTTTTTAGATTAAAAATATGGGGCTTTACACCTCTTCACAAACTGCAAATAGCCGTACAGAATCACAGTGAACTACTGCTACCCTTGGTGTTATGACCAACTTCCCTAGAAGAGCTGCAGAAAGCTTGAGTGGTTACAAAATTGTATCTATTCCATTCAAGTCATTTATTCTAGCCATAGTGAAGGGGTAGATCTTAAGACTATCTACAGGGATGCCAGAGTCTTCTACTGGTGGTTCATTGAGAAATAATGGCTGAAAAGCAGTTTATGCAAGCCTTTATGATCAGCAACTGTGGCTCAGACCTTATGGAATTTGATGAGCTGTTTTCCCACAGCTGCACTTCTGAGGCATCCTGATCCATCCAACCCATTTGTCATGTAGCTGTGAGAACACTGAGCACAAATTTACCCATTATGACTTGATACTAGCTCAGATTAAACAAAAATAAAAACAACAAAAACAACAAAAAAATCAAACATGTACTGAGACATATCCACGTGATTCTCCAGGGCCAGTCTTACCATCTATTTAGTTACTTCACTCCTCTGGGACAAAGACATTCAGCAGAATAGCATGTCTGATAAGGCTCCAAATAAGCCTTATGTGCAGTGGTCACTGCCAAACTCTGAATGCACACTTCCCTAGCTACTAGAGACATGGAGACTGTGGGCAAAAAAATCTTATACCACCAGTTCTAGTCCCAACTGTGAATAAGGAAATTCCTTCGCTACATCCAGGCCAAAGCTCTTCAAGACCTAAACAAAGGTACACTTGCAACATCACTATATATCTCTTATATATCTAACCAATTTTCCTTGCCATCATTATAACCTGGCAATATCATAATTGTTGAATACCTCTCTATGGCCTCATACAGAGGTCAAGACCATATATTGGTCATTCTACAGATATGGTGCCATATATGGTCACCCCAAATCCATACATTTTGTTAAAGCATAAATTGGCAGTTAAAACGTGAATAAACTTTTAATTAGTACTTATTATTTATGAATAACTGTAAATTTATGAAAGAAACAAATTTTTCTATGCTCTTGTCTATTTAATGTAGTACATTATGCAGCCAATTGCCTGAGATTGTCAGGCTGTTGCTGCTGGCGCTGTCGTGGCATAGTTAAACATAAGTGCAGGATCGGGACACGGAGGTAAGAGCAATGATGTGTTTATTAACACAACAGCAAAAGTACATAAATGGTAGGGTAAAGAGAAATCCAATACACAAGCAGGGGTCAAGCGATCTGCAAACAGTGTCCAACGTCACAAACGTCGAGCAGGCTCGGAGAGATGCACTGAGCTTCGAGCAGGCTCGGAGAGATGCACTGAGCGTCGAGCAGGCTCGGAGAGATGCACTAAGCGTCGAGCAGGCTCAGAGAGATGCGCAGAGTCGAGCAGGCTTGGAGAGATGCGCTGAGCGGTGAGCAGGCTCGGAGAGATGTGCTGAGCGGTGAGCAAAGCGCGACAGGAGCTTGAGTAGGTTTGGAGAGCGCGACAGGCACTTGTGCTGTGACTTGAGCTGTGACAGGAACTTGCGCTGGGTCTGTGACCTCGGCAGGAACAGTCTCTGTGACCTCGACAGGAACAGTCTCTGTGACCTCGGCAGGAACAGTCTCTGTGACTTGAGTGGCGTCTGTGACAGGAACTGGCTCTGTGACTTGAGCAGCGTCTGTGACAGGAACTGGCTCTGTGACAGGAACTGGCTCTGTGACTTGAGCGGCGTCTGTGACAGGAACTGGCTTAGTGATTTGAGTGGCGTCTGTGACAGGAACTGGCTCCATGGATGGAGCCGTGACAGGAACTGGCTCTCTGATGTGTGCTCGCAATAGAACCTGCTCTGTGATTTGGGCTCTTACTGGAACAGGCTCTGCAATAGAGAGCAGAGCAGGCTCTCTGACTTGTGATCACAATAGAACCAGCTCTCTGATTTGGGTTCTTACTGGGACAGGTTCTGAGACAGATATGTCTCGTCAATGTCGTAACATCCGCAATACATTCTGCTATATCTGTGTGTATATATACACTTTCGCCTCAGAGCCTTTGGATGACCGCTCCTGTGAAGAAAGCTTATCATCTGTATTTTGGCTGCAAAATTGGTGATCAAGACAAGCAATGGGTGCCTCACATTTGCTGTGCGACATGTGCTGACAGTCTGAGAGCCTGGCTCAGAGGCACTCGAAAGACGATGCCGTTTGCTGTTCTGATGATATGGACTGTTACTTCTGTTTGACTAATGTTTCTGGTTTCTCTGCGAAAAACAAGAAGCCAGGTGAATATCCTAATCTGCCTTCAGCAAGGAGACCCGTGCCACATGATGACAGTCTTCCAATTCCGGAATCACAAGAGGATTGGACCTTAGATGAACCAGATGAAGAAACTGCAATGCAGGGTACTGACAGTGACACTGACCTGGATTTTGAACCGTGCTCATCAGGCGATCCACATCTGATAACACAGTCCGAATTGAACAATTTGATCAGAGATTTGGGTCTGTCAAAAGCAAAAGCCAAGCTGCTGGGTTCGAGACTGCAGGAATGGTGTTTGCTGTCACCAGGTATGAAAATTTCTGTCTTTTGAGGCCGACATCATGATATAAATAAAGTTTTGCACAATTTTTGCACAAGTCGACAGTCTGTTGACAAGTTGACAGCCTTGGGTTGTGATCACAACCCGGAAGAGTGGCATCTCTTCATTGATTCTTCAATGTTAAGCCTGAAAGCTGTTCTGCTACACAATAGCATTGTTTATCCTTCAGTACCTGTTGGCTATGCAGCAAACATGAAAGAAACCTATGAGAATATGGAACTGTTGCTGAAGCACGTCCAGTATACCAGGTACAACTGGAATATCTGTGGAGATCTTAAAGT
>JAQQZR010000038.1:20411271-20423278 GCA_030068235.1 Notoglanidium macrostoma | reverse complement strand
AGTGATCCAGGAGTGCTGGAAGGAACTTAATGAGCAGTATTTAATGTCTGTAGTAGAAAGAATGCCAAGAATTTGCTCTATGTACTAGAGGAGGCTAATTTGATGAATCAAAGATTTTCTCTGCTAAAAAAGGTACCCAAACAGTGAATGTGATTTTTTTTATTTGTTAGCTAAGAATACTGAGTGTTAAGAATTATTTTGTTAAGAATTAAGTAACATTGAAAATGTAGAAAAATCTTTTGACTTGTAGTGTATATCCTTGTGAGTGAGATCTATTATCACTCTCTGAACTCTATATTATCACTCTCTGTTCCAGAATAAGTTTATGTGTAAGGGGACAATTTAGTACTAATGACCTCCTCTCTGTCAGGATACACTCATATATTGATTATACTACACTTATCATGGGGGAGATTCAAAAACAGCACAGACAGAAGTGAGAGGGATGGAATTATATTATGTTACGGACATGCCTGTATACAGTTGAGCATGGTGGTGGTAGCATCATGCTCTGAGACTGTTTTGCTGCCAGTGGAACTGGTGAATTGCACAAACTGGATGGAATAATGAAGAACCTCAGAATTCTTCAGCATCACCTCAAACCATCAGCTAGATGGTTGAATCTTGGACACAATTGGGTGTTTAAACAAGGCAATGACCCCAAACATGCATCAAAGCTCATAGAATGGATAAAGCAGGTTATCATTAAACTTAAAACAAGTCCTGAACTCAACCCAATCAAAAATATGTAGACTGTGCTTAAAAGTCAGTTCTGCGTCAGGAAAAACATACAAATTTAATTGAACTATTAACTCTACCAATTCAGCCAAGAAGAGTGTTGAAATATCAAACCAGAATTTTGCTAGAAGCTGTTGATGTCCACCAAAAGACTCTGAACATTTAAGGACATTTTGACCCTGTAAGTATATTTTTGACCCTCTGTTGATTTCAGAAATCCCAGAAGAAATTAAAACTTGTACACCAAATTCATTTGTTTTTTCTATTAAAGATGTATATTGTACAATCATTCTTCCCCAGAAATAGAACAGTTCAAAGAAATAACTGAAAGCCCAATACTGCCATGACACGATGACTGTATGTAAATTTCTGACCGCCACTGTACATTACAGAAAAGTGAAATACTTTCTGTGCTTTTCCAAGGTTCTTAGGAATTTGATATGGCACCCCTGGAGCAAATAGGGTTCAGGGCCTTGCTGAGGGACCCAACAGCGGCAGACATGGCAATGCTGTAGCTTAAACACCCAGCCTTCTAATCAGAAACCAAGAGCCTTTAACCACTGAGCCACCCCTGTCCAATTAAGTTAATTAGTCAGCTAATCAATCAGAATATAGAATTCAACAGAGCTGTGAAATAAGGAAAAAATTTAAAATATGCTATTTAATTGTTAATGATTCAATAGTTAATTAAACTTTATAATAATAATAATGATGATGATGATGATGATGATATTAATAATAATAATAATAATAATAATAATAATAATAATAATAATAATAATAATAATAATAATAATAATAATAATAATACAATTAACTACACTTAGATTTGAGAGAATTGTTATGCATTCTAAGATTTCCTCAAAAGCAAGAAGCTGGTTTGGGCTTGGTGACATGTATGCCAAAACAAAATTTCCTTATTTCCATTTGGAATGTGAATTGAGTGCTTGTAAGTTCTCACTCTGATTCACAGCAGTAACTGTTTTGTTTTTTTAATGCATTTATGCTCACAGAGCACAATTTATCATTAAATAACACATACTCATTATATAGCAAAATGTTTGCAATATTTAAAGATTAAAAAACACATCCCCCAGCTTCTTAAGTAAATGAAGAGAAATTGTGCTATTAATTGCAGTTATTTCAAAATAACAATATAAGTCTGATTTCACCCGGTTCACAATTATCCATTCAGCACACTAATAGCAAGGCCCAATAATAGCTTTCACTGCAAAAGAACACTCAAATGTCATAACATAAAATTATATATTATGATTATCTGATACAAAATTTCCTTTTCCAGGTTCTTAAAAATCATGGATCAGGATACCTAAAAATGCTGTATAATTACACAAAGTAATGAGAATCCCAGTAAGGACACAGACATATCAGTAATAACAAGCTCCTTTGTGCTAACTACACTAGAAATTTCAGAAAACACTTAACGTACTGATGCGCTAGATTCTAGAATCACACAATGTGTAATGAATTATTTTCTTAGTGTTTGTTATACCGTCTTAATTTGGTTTCTGGTTTTAAAAGCTTTATAAAAGGCAGAATAATTCACCTTTATTCCGGGGGTGCAATTTAAATTCTTTTCTATATTTTTATATCTCTCTCTCTCTCTCTCAATGAACTACAATACTGTCTCCTTTTCATAAGGCCTTGCTTAAAATAAAAATTGAGTTAGAAATCTCCCTGTAATTTAGGCCTCCCAATAATCACATTCCTTCATACAGAATTCTGCTTTTTGTAAGAAATAAGCAATTAAATTAATTAGTTCAAAACACTGATTTATTTGCATGTGTTGTGTCTATTATTTTTGTTGTTTCTGTAATTATATCGTCTATGTATATAAAATCTGTTAAGAGATGATTTAGAAAGGATCTTTCACAGATTAGTGTTGACTCACTTTTCAATGTCCAAGATTAAATTGTTAAAGTCGTAAAATATTCAGTGAAATACAGAAATAATATGCATAATCATATACGATTTAGTGTACAGGCAATTTTGTTTAAATTTGCTTGAACTACAGGAATGCCCTGATCATGATTTTTGTTTTATGGTAATGTTGTGTTGGCAGGCTCATGGCTCCCTGCTGCCTTTATGAGGTCTGTTCACAAGTTGCTTCAGGAACAGATTAGCAGCCATGTTGATCATGAGACTCCCCAGATACTGTGAACTAGGCCATGAGCTCTCACCATCTATCTCTGTAAAAGCAGCCTGTATTGTAGAACGCATTTACAGGGGATCATAGTCCCTTCTTCTCAAAAGTTCAGTACAATTACAGTTACTGTCTGAACACAATCAGGTACCGTGTTTTGGAATTTCACTGCACCCTGCCAGAGATGTGTGATAGTTCTAACAATATAGCAGGTCAACACAATGTTTTTAAACATCACATTGTTATAACATTTTAAATACCTTGCATGAACTGAGCAACATGTTGCTTTTCCTCATAATAAGAAGAAAAACTTCTGGTAGTCTGACATTCACATTTGGTGCAGACAGACAGTGAAAATTTAAAATGTATCAGAAGTCAGATAGACTGGGGGAGAGATTTGCAATTATTCCTGTATGTCCTTCCTTGTTTACATTTTCCTCACAGCTCTACAACAGCAAGAAATATGATGCCAATTTTTATGCTTCTGTATCCCCTACTGCAATAAGAGACTTGAGTTTGGTCTAGCTTCAGGTCAACAATTTTCACTAATTTTTCCATCATTAAGGAGATATTTTTATACATGCCCTGTAACATTACACCACTCTCTGATTGTGATTGATCCCAGTAGAAGTACCTACCCCAAATTGAGGCTAGGGATGCTGAACTGCAATTACTGTACTTTAAATAATTCTACCAAAGTAGAGCTAGCATTAAATAATTTGCAGGCTTTGGTCTTGTCAGGAGTTTGCTAAGATGATCACTCAAGATAAATTTATACGTTCAAGGAAAAAATGCTCAGTATGGTCTTTTTTTTTTTTTTAAGAAATAAAACAGCACAACAAAAAGAACAGGTGTGACCCTAGCAATCTAAGTTTGACAGTAGAAAAATAATGCCATTAGTTTATATTAGACAATAACCCAAACTGTTGTGTTGCATATGTGAGAACTGTGAGAGAGAAAAACAGTGTAGTTAGCTAACCCAGAATAGGAACAGACATTTAGCCAACTAGAATGTATATGCATTTTTAAATGAGGAATTTACTAACTCTACAGATGTGTAAAAATTTACTTGATAATAACAACCTGCTTTAAAGCTCTGGCTAAAAGGTAAGACTCTCAAAGAATGACATAGTATTACTAAGTTTAATGGCCCATATCATATTTCAAAGATTGTATAAATGGGCCAGAAAGGAGCCTTGCTTTGCTAGAGCAAAGAGCTGTAAGGACAGTCAGTTCCTGCTCTTAAAATGACCTTTTTTTTTAAGAATATTGAATTAACATACAGGATATCTATAACTGCCATTTAGCAATTGTCTAGCACTTGAAACGGCTCCAGAGTGAAATGTTGCTTGTTGTGTATATATGACCCAATATATCAAATCAGGTATTAAGTCACATTTTGGGTCATTAGAGTTCATCAGATTCCTGGATCAATATGCTCCATTTTGAAGTTTATTACTGTTTCACGTCCACATGTTAACACAGCAACAGTGCGAGTATGGTTACAAGGAGGGCCTCGGAAAACTCTGTTGGAATCTTATTTTTAGAATATTTGAATGGATTCCATGACATAACATGAAAGAGTGAATCCTCAGCCTAATTTGGACACCAGGATTTCCCTGCTACCACTAAAAATAACTTAACCAGCAGTTCGGTTTTATAACAAAAAAAATGCACATTTTTCTGTTTAAACTAACCAGCATGGATAGTGTTCAATAAAGTGCTTTATAACAATGTTTAGGATTATAATTTCTCAATTCTTTTGAAGGATCAGGAGGATAAGGTATTTATCAACCGATTTTTGCCAAAATTGAAAATCTGAACAATTTCACCTACCACATCTTATTGGCCATAGTACAAAACTAACCTGTGCGACTTAATAGCTGACTTGATATGACGGGTCACTCATGTAGATGTAATCATGTTCTGATATAACCCTTTAACACATCAAAGAACAAGTCTTGCATTATAACAGTGTATACACTAGCTTATAACTCCACAAACTATACACAGACTATGCACAGCTTTGCGAAATAATATATTAACAGCCAACTATGTCATGTATGATTAGCCATAATGATCATCATGTCAGCTCATTTAATTAATTAATATTTTAACACTGTATATAAAGGTGTGTTTTACCACAGGTAAATATAATATATATATACTTACCCTATGCTTCATTTGTATTTAGAAACACTATATATTATGTGTTAGGGTTTAGAGTTCTGTATTAATATACAGAAAATATTTGCTTATTTGTTTACGGTTTAAACTGTTCTGTAAGTATACTGTGTAGTATAATGAGAGACTAATAATAAGAGAGGGATGTGCAGGGTAAATTAAGTGGTCTGTGCCAATAAGGATATAAATGCTATAAATGTTATAAATGATTAATGTTACAGATTTATAGGATGTGCTAAGCTCATGATTTAATACTATTTTATGACCCAATACATATGAAATGCAACAAAATGGTTTTCTTGGATAACAATCCTGAAAATTTTGTATGACATTAGGTTGTCTGTACCGAACTCAGCCTGCATGGCTGTGGCTACGCATTATAAGCCCGCAGAGCAGAAACCGGCAAGATTTTGTCTATCTGTGAATTTATTTAATTCTTAGATGTGTGTCTAGGCAGAATAAGTACTTATATTAGCTTGCACACTCTATGCACCTATGTGGTTTTCTTGCAATATGCCAGCTAAACCCTAACCAGCCAAGGGACAGCATACACTATGTACAGCATGCGATGCCAGTACACCCATTTCACCATCGTGCCAGAACAGCTCTAACTGAGCCATCATTATATTTAAACCCCTGACTGTGGTTAGTCTCTCTATCTCACACTCTCTGGCAGACTACTGCTCAATCATATAGATATTCAGTAATATATGTAGTCTGCCACATACAATCAGAAATTATGTCTAATGTTTGTTGAATGTATTAAACATTGAAGGTTAAAGATGCAATATAATAAAAACCATATTTGCACTGGGTTGCAGTTTGATTGTGGAGGTGTTTGAAAGCACAAAGCACAAATTCCACATGACATGTGAAATGGTTAGGTGAATTAATCCACAGCAGTGGTGTCTCTAGAGAGATTTACCAGTCGCGGTATACTGCAGGATGCTTTGGGCTGTTTGGAGGATCTGCAGTTTATTCAGGAATGTACAGTCCACTCCAGAAATAATTGGCAACATTCAAAAGAGTGGACAAAAATGATTGTATAAAATAAAATAACATAATGATTCACATTTTCCAAACAACTCGAGAAACTTTCCTCTATAAATATCACTGGAACATTTTTTTCTTAAATAGAACATGTTCTCAATAATATGATAAAATGACTGGTACCCTAAGGATTTTTTTTTTCACTAAATGCAAGCAAATTAGCATAATAAAAAATATTAATTCATTCAGTCACAAAAAAAATCAATGTTATAATAATTTTTTTTTTAAATCACAAGTTGCACAACAGTTGCAAAATTTGCTAAGCAGAGGAAGCATGAACATTCCATGTTTAAAACAGTAACTGAGAAAATATCTTTTGGAAGATTGGTGTTTATCCCTCCGATGCAGTTCCAGAGACTTGAATATGGTTAAATGTGCACTGAAGTTGTTTACTGAACACTTTACTAAGACATGATATTTTATTTGCTTTATGTTAGTTTTCCCTTTTGTCATATGCTAATTTTATTAGTTTTTTATTAATCTGTTTATTTTATTTTATTTTCATATATCTGTAAACTAAAAAGCAAAACCTTTTTTGTTTAGTCTGTAATTAGTAAAATTAATTGCCATGCATACATGTTTTTCAGAATAGAAAAGTATTTGTAATAAATAGTTGATTTATTTTTATCTCTTGGAGGAGGCAAATAATTGATGATAAATACAATATTATGGATGATTGAACATTAATGTGGATGATTGAACCAGATTCGGATTGAAATCTTTATGTTCTAGAAAACACAAATTTGAGTTTTAAAAACAACTCAGAAAAGAACATAAAGACAAACATATTTTCAGTTATCTTCATAATAGTTAATGAAAAAATTGTCTATATAAAGAAAAATGGATACTAATGTACAAAAGAGAGTATATCTACCCAGTAAAAAAAGAAAAACTTGGCTCAGAATTTCCATTTAGCTAGTCAAAAGTTAGAGGTTTATCACATGAATATTTGATGGAAAAAATCCATTAATTTGGTTGTTATCATGCTTTATGTATACCTTGCTTTTTATAACCCAGCTCTATCATGCTTTACTCTGCATTTCCTCAACATTCACTGAATTCAAATGTTGCATGGAGTGAAATGCACTTAAACTGGGGGCAACTTCATCTGCTATTCAGATTTCTGTGTTCCGTGGCCACGCTTCATGCGGATAAAGTACTTGTCTTTTCCAGTATTTGCTTTCCATTTCTTCCACTTTCTCCAGAGACCTCCGTTGTTCATGTGCCATATTTATTACGGATAATGAGGAAACCTTATATTTAAAAAAAAAAAAAGCCAACTCAGATTTCCATATGACCAAGTTCATTCAGAATCCAAGCTAGTATCCAACATTATAGTTAAAACAGTGCCATAAACCAACAGTATACACTATTTTCTTATAACCCATGGGGATAATCAGACCAATGCATTAACAAAAGATTAATTTTTTATTCATATCACATATGATTCTTAATTGTCTGTCAGAAAAATACATTAAAAAATGTGTGCTATATATCTGTTGCAATACATGTCTGTTTCTCATCATACACACAGTACAGTAATGAGACACAGGCAAAGCTTATACTCAGTAAGTTTTAGTAAATTAGTAAGAACTTTTAAAAAGCTGGTTGAAATGGAATTGATATCTTTTCTGTAGGATTTGGGGAAAATGGGCTTTTGACATCACACATCACACTTTTTTGGACCTGATATGAGATATGCAGCACCTGCATTTGTGCAATATTCATCCAGCACACAGCAGTTAGAGCATGCTTCAGTGTGTGCTGTATGCAGTATGATTAGGCTGCAGCTTCATCCTCAGGCCCTGGGGCAGCCTGTTCAGTGGGAGCTGGAGAAGTGGATTATTTGGTGGCAGAAGGGTGAATAGGATGGTGGAGCTGCTTCTGGCAGCCTTTTCACCACTCAGGGAGCAGACCAGCCCAGAAGACATGCAACACACACTTGGTTCCTGCCTTAATGCTCACTTTGTCACCCAAACAGGCTGGGAAGGATAATCAATACCCTTTGATAGCCACCATTAGGATTTTAACAAGCTTTTCCTCACGCTGTGCTGCTCCCAAGAAAAGAAAAGAGCACCTGGCAGCCCCTCTTCTCGTCATTCACTTTCTCCTCCTTTCTTTCTCCTTCTCTCTCTTCCAGTATGCTTTTTATGTACCTTTAAAATCCCTAACAAAAACAACAGCCAACACCGAAATATTTACACCAAAGCACTTTACCCACTTGCTTAGCCAATGTACCCTGGTAATGTTCGCAAGGTGTTTATATGTTTTCCACAGTTTACTTGCACCCAACTGTTTTATTGGGGAAACTGCGGTCTCGCCTAAGAGCAATTCTCTTCACTAAAGCTCTATGTGGTACTTTTAGCTCCTTAACAGCTTTGTGTTGCAGAGGTAATTTGCCTCTCTGTAAACTCAAACCAGCAGCACTTACTACTTTAGTGCAAATTTGCTATATAATAATACTTTAGTCAAGTGCAATTTTCTTGCTGATAATTCATGCACATTTCCTCCTCGCAATGCACCAAACTCCCCCGAAATTCTGTGAAGCTTATTTTTTCCTGCTTTAGAATGAAACCACAGGTCAGGGATTCGCATATAATATAGACATTCTGTCATGAAATGGCACGAGCATTATGTGCATCTAAGATCTTTTCTTCACACAAATCAACAAAGATTTTTTCTTCTCTCTTCTTTATGAAAGCTATAGTCATCACATACAACTTCTGTGAGCAATAAAATGGATGGACTCGCGCATGCTTAAAAATCAGCTTCCTGTCATAATACAAACTGCATCCTGCTACCTTTAACCACCTCAGTCAAGCAAACTAGCTGAAAACAAAGCTATAAAATACCATTTCTTGAACAATAACTCATTCTAATAACTGTATCAGCTGTCATAAATTAATATAACTGAATATGCTCAGCCATAATCACTACTAAACATTTGTGCATTTAACTTCAGAGGTCTTCATTAATTTGATTCTCCCACTGTTTGACATGTAAAGTTATAAGGAACTCCTGCTTACGATAGAAATGTTTCCGTCTCTGAGCCTCTGCGTGCCTCTGCACACAGCTTCACTCATGATCAGTAGGCGAGCAACAACTTAAATCTAATTTACAACATCTGCGTTTCTAAGATCATTAAAATAATTGTTCCCATTTCAGCTGTTTTCCCGTCTGTTTTCTACCACTTCACCAAAAACCAAACGTTCTGTTCATCTTAAATGCTCATCCGAGGTTTTTCCCCCCAACTAAATTATGCACTCACTTAGAACATATAATGCTAATGACAATAATTAACTAAAAACGGAGTCTAAATAATTACAGGCAGAGATGGGACTGCTCATCCACAGGTTGATAAATTCAGCTTTCATTTAGAGGCATGATCAAGTGGTATTGTGTTTCATTGCTAACACATCTCACTAGCTTCAACACAGACATTCACAGGGGTTACATTTGATAGCTTTGAGGGCACTTCAAAAAGTGAAACAGACTATAGGCAAACTTGTGGGGTCTGTTCTTATTTTGTGAAAGATATCGTACGCTTGTGGTGTGTTGTAGTGTAAGCTCTGCAGTATGACCTTGCTGTTCTATGATCTGGAAGCTGGTTTCTGGTGGGTAATGGGGCAGTGCTAGGGCTGAGATGAGTCTTGTCACAGAGACCAGGTGGGCTTAATCTGCCCCACACCGAGATTCAATAAGGCCTCATTACAGCAGCATGGCCCTGGATTCATTTGACAATGTCATCGCAAACAATGTTACAGTGCCCAGATGAAGAGCTTCAGCAGCTTCAGCTACTCCCCCTGGCATTCATCACGTGAAATCTCTTTACCTCTTTATCTCTTTAATCATCTTTGTGCATTTTTACACCATGCAGTTCTGAATTAGGACAAAATATAGATGACAAGGAATTTCATTCTTAGCAAGAGATATTTAGTGTGTTCAATATCAAATAACAAATATGTGTTTATAATATCCTCTAATAATTTGCATGCTCACTCTTTTCTTTTATAACTACCTCAAACATCTTCTTATCCTAACCTCCGAGCAGCTTTTGAGTTGTCCCATCCACATTTTTTTTAACACTGTGGAATTCTATTATTTGGAGAAGAATTGTCATTGCAATACATTTTCCTTTTTTCCCATTCAAAATCCATGCATGATGCAAAAGTTTGCCCTCAAATCTATTCAGCAGTGCTGGGGTGTTGTCTGTTTTCACCATGTCGGTGTTTTAAGATAGCCAAACATCATTATGATGTTATATCTTCAGAGTCATGCTGTGTAGTTGAGATATTGAACCAATGTCTTCACTGACCTGAGGTTCACAGGGAAGCCTCTGATGTCCATCTTTTGTTATAATGGGCTTGGGGAAATGGTCATCACCACATGCTGAAAGAGAGGAAGAAAAACAGACAAGCATTAATGGAATATTCCTACTTGTTCCATCTCCTCCTGCTCTCCATCTTCCTCTTCTTGTACTTCCTCCTTGATCTCAATCTTATCTCACAACAATAAAAACCTGGCAGTGGTGGGAGGGTGCTGGTCAAGATTTTATGGAGTTTACTGTAATGCACTGGGGGTGAAATTATTCCGAGCCAAGTATAATTATTTCCTCCTATCAATAGAGCCAGCCTACGTAACATCCTTGTTTATCTGATTAGAGAAATATTAAATTTTGTGGAGCACAAGCAAATTGACTTTTAGTGGCAAGGTCTTGACAAGAAGCAGACATGGAGCTTCATGCATCAGTAGGAGCGTAACTGCATTACACATGCACATTGCTTCCTTTTCCAAAGAGCTACGAGTGGGCTGTTCTCTATAAACACTAACAGATGAAACGGAGGAAGACGTGCAGGTAGACGCTTTAATTGCTGCCATATTACAGGCTTATGTCCTCTACCCCTCCAAAAAGTGTGCAAAAAGGGGCCTGAGACAAAAGATGAAGAGAGGGATGTGGGAAGAGAGGGAGTAGGATAGTTATATGGCATAGCTGATAAATAAAGGAAAAAAAGGAGAGTATGTTGAAGAGTTCACCTGCACCAAGAAACAGGTGTTTTCCAGCATACTTGCTACTATGATTAAAAGCCACCATGCTTGTGCTCACCTCATCAGGGCCGGTATACAAGAGACAACAGACAATTATAATTATGATTGTAACTAATTATAAAGATCTCACTCCTCCACTGGTTATAATTACAGGTCAGATGGAAAAATTCAGAAGACTTGATGTGTTGTAGCATGAGGTTAGAAAAACTATGGATTTCTATGCCATGCTTGTCCTTTAATATAAGAGTATACTCTGTCGTGCCCAAGCAAATAGTTCACAGTAGAAAATGGGTATTACAGCGTGCATTCACATTACCTATATTCATTTGGCTGACACATTTATCCTAAGCCGACTTAAAACAGAGACGGGATACAGCTGAGCTTAGATTTTAGACTTTAGCTCTAACATCTAATATCATGGCCACACAGTGTTAGGGATTTCTATGTACAACATATGAGAAGTGAAAACTCAACTTCAGAGCCTTAATGATTATTCAGTGGTATGTAAAGCTGTTGTGTGCAAGGCTAGGGAAGAAGGTTGCAAGATAATGTTTCCACCCTGGGTTTAACCTGTTCTTGCACAGAGAAACAACTGGTGGAGGAACAGGCACTAATGAGAGCCAGCTGCCCAGGCAGAGACCCAGAAGAGGCACACAGCCATCATTCCCAGCCTTGGACTCTGCTCCTTCTCTCTCTCTCTCTCTCTCTCTCTCACACACACGCACACACACACACACGCGCGCACACACACACACGCACACGCACACACACACACACATCCCCCCGCGCACACACACACACACACACACACACACACACACACAC
>JAQQZR010000038.1:20394512-20407110 GCA_030068235.1 Notoglanidium macrostoma | reverse complement strand
TTGCTTCATAGTTTGAGGTATTCAGTATTGTTTTACAATGTAGAAAACAAAAAAAAAAGAAAAACCTATGAAAGAGATGGCGTGTACAATCTTTTGACTGGTAGTGTACATTGTAGTCTAATTAAGCCTATATTTAAAAAAGCACATGTGTAAGTCATGTTCTACACTATATTGTGAACCACACACTGTCCTGTTAAAAAAAAGGTTTTTAAGTCTAAATTAATTTTAAAGATCGGCACTTGATTGCTCTGAAAAGCCACAAATCGGCTCACAAACTGTGACTCTGTCGGCTTGTGTGATACTGAGAGTCAGCATTCCGTGTGTTTCCTGTGATCCTAAATAGCAAGACTTCATCGTAATTAGATCAATTGCACACCTATTTATCTTAAGGGTCAAGCCTTTGTTTAGATCCGCTCTCCTGCATCAGTGCTAATTGAGGTGTCAAGGACTGTTGAGTGTAACACACTGCATCAACTCAAACGGACTGTGCATGTATCCAATACCTCACCAATCAATTTTTCATTATCGTGCTCAGCAAACCTCTCAGAATGATCAGTAATGATGGAAAGAGCAGCACTAATGAGACTTATATTTTATTGTATATGATGGTGTATATGGTGTATAGCAGTCGAAAAATACTACATGATACAAAGTATTGAAGACGTAAGAACATGAAGCATGGCTAGTGTTATGCCTAGAATGCAGGTGCACAACACAAGGAGGCTGTTGGAGTAAATTTGTTTATCAGTAGAGGGGTTAGGTTATTCATCATAAAGTTTTTTGACCAACTATGTTCTCTCCCACAGCATGACAGAAACTGTCTTCATGTGAAATTGATCTTCTACGTTCATGGTGTAGCCATGTCATGGTCTTCACCATGTGGTTTTAAGTATTACCTCTAGTTAGAAAATCAGCATGTAATGGTATAGCCCACCAAAGTCAGTGAAACAAAGCTAATATAAAAGAACAGACACATTACATTATGTATTCAAGGGAACTGGCCTTTGGTTTTAGTAGGCCATTAATGGCTGCTCTGGCAATGAACAAAAGAAACTCTTTGGGATTTTGTCCATGGCTTCATTAATGGAGCAGCATAAATACAGAAAACAGTTCATCTGAAATATATAATATTGACCCGATGAAAAGTACTTTTCCTTTCAGATTCCTCAGAGATTCACCTCAAACAATTTTAGAGTACATCTGTGTTCATAATCACAGAATTACATGAGACAGAGAGAGTGAGAGACGTGCAGAGAGAGAGAGAGAGACAGAGACAGAGATGTACGGTAATTATGCATTTCTTTTTAATCTATGAAGTCTCTTCAGGGGTGTGACACGGCAACCTTTCATATGGAGAACTGTTTCATTCAAATATTATGAAAGTAAGAAAAAAATCCCTTTCTCTCTATAATACATTTAATGAGCATGAATGGGAAGAGTTATGGCGGGATCTCTGGGCCTGTAAAAATATGAATATTAATATTTGCTATGACTTGTTAGGGAGACAATAAAGCCTCCAAGGGGAATGCTGTCTCCTTGGCAGTCTCCATTTGTGTAGAGAACAAAGGCAGTCACTTTGTGCTCCTCCCTCTGTGGGAAGCAAAGGGTTCTCGGGAAGTTCCCTGAGGTGTCCCTCAATCTTGCAGATAGGAAATCTGTCCAAAAAATCCTGTCCCCGTGGCGATTCCCATACGCTCCTTTGAGGCACACATACTATTAACAAGTCTGCACTCAGCACCAGTCAGCCAGACCACACCAAAACAACCATGGAAACGAAAAGAAGCAGTCATTGCTTATATTATATAATACCTGAACCAGAGAACAGTGAGTCACCTTTATAGATAGAGAAATTGATTCTACAGTTACACTGTAAAGGAGAAGTGTATAAAGAGGGTTAATACAGGGTTAAATACCAAATCCATTTTTTAAGGAACAGGCTCAAAATCCTTTGCTGCTTTTTCAGCTTTTACAGCCTACCATAAAGTAGAATTTAATGTACACTCAAATAGCTGGAGATTACAGTACTTGCATGCGAATGAGGCTGAACTGATGGGGAGCTGTACATCACACCAGCTGACAGGAAAGACAGACTGGGGTACTAATCACTAGATCACACAAGGTTCCTTAAAGCCTGTAGGAGATACCGGGGTGACCCGTCTAAAATCTCCAGAACCCAGCTGGCTGGCTACAGCACTCTAGTTATTCTTTTTATTGAATACACAAGAGCTGGGTGGCTCCAAAAACTGCTCCTATGATCCAGGCCTCAATTTCAAATGTCCAGCATTACTACTTTGATCCTGCTGCCAGCCAGAGATCTGAGCACATGCCTGCAGGTGCACCACTGAGATCTAGGATAAGAGGAGAGAAAGGAGAGGCTCTGTGTGTGTGTATGTTGGGTAAGTTGAGCTCCAAAGATTCAGAGAAAAAAACTTCACCCTGGCCAAAGAGCAGCGCTGAGGAACTCAGGAACACCACCCCTTTCTTTGGTGCAATCAGAATCCTTTAAAAGCATCCCATCATATATATGCAGGGTAGAAGGAGATACCTCACCTGGAGATATGGAGTGAGACACTGAGGTATGCCACTGTGCAGAAGCCAGGAGTTAAATATTAATCGCAGGTGATTCATCGCCTTCAGCACTGCTCCAGCTGTTGGCTGCTGAGGTAGAAGAGGACTTGGTCTACTTCCAGGCCTGGGAGCCACAACCTGGCATGGGCAGCAAATACCACACATGAGGGAGGCAGCCAAAGCCAGCAGCATGTGATGTCCATGCTGAGGAGGCAATAATGCACAGTGCACTGCTCCACATGTAAAGGGGGTTAGAGGGTAGAATCGGACATGGCACCTAGTCTAAAATGAGCAACTGTCTGTGTTAGAGGAGTGCTTTCATAATACTCAAACATCTGGAATTTTCCATCATAAACATATTCTGTCTTAGTGTTCAAAGAGTAAAACAATTTAATACCATCTTCAAGCAAGACTAAACACAACCCATTTTTAAACCTTCAAACTTTCATCTCAATATTACTGAACTACTTCATTTATTTATAATTGTAATATATGCTGAATTAAATACTCATTACAAGTGTTACAATGCTACAATATTCATTTTATCATTTAATTATCATTTATAATTAGTATATTTTTAGTCTTGGGGCCAGATTTACTAATGCACCAGCCCTCTTTTGGTATTAAAAAACTATTATAGGGATTTACTAAAGATGCGCAGTGAAAAATTAACAATGGAACGGCATGGACAGTCATTTTTACAGCTGGCATTAGTGCATATGTATTTGTAGGAGTTTCCATTTCAGATCGCAAAATTTGGGGGAGGAGAGTATTTAAATTAATCATGCAAGATGTTTTACTAATGTTTGCAGTAGTCAATAAACTGCTAATTGCACCATTATTTAATGGCAAAAAGAATGTCTTAATTCATTTTGCACTTCATATGGCTGCGATAGTTGCTGCTAAGCGGAGGCACCACTGAGAACAGAGAGCACATGGTAAGAGGGAGAGAATTTTCTCAACGTTTTCTCATGTTAACTTCATTGGAATGCAAGAGCAACACATTATCAGAACATATCGATTGCCAAGACACGTTATTCTTAATTTGCTGGAAGAAATCAAAGACAACCTGGAACCTCCAAGTAACAAGCTGCTTGTTGTTGTTAATAGATTACCTCCACCTGTTTGCGACGCTATGCTTATTTGAGCTGCTCTTGGTAGATTGTGTTGTCATTATTAAAATGGATGTGTCTGTGTTCATAAATTTGTGCATTGTTAGTAGATCACCCACAGAACTGGCCCATCCCATCCACTGATGCTTCTTTATTGCAGCCTCATGCTAATTTGTCCTGCTTAGTAAATCTGGCCCTTATTCTTTACTCAAAAATACATGAGTTGCAGTCACTTAGGGATTTTTAGGTGTGGTTACAAAAAACACAGAAACTTTAGTTAACTAAAACTGGACTAATGAAATCTAAAATGTTTCTGTTTCCACCCTGAAGTTGATTATTTTCCAATAATGACCCAAAGTGTTATATTTCTCTTATATCACAACAATTTTTAGTAATTAATGGCATTTCATACATTTTACTATTTACTGCATTTATGGTCTACATTTAAAGTTGTGGAACATCCATGAAACAAGTAAGTTCTGGTTATCATCTATGTTACAGCAGCTATAAACAGACATTCCCCTTAGAAGCCACTTAGAAGCCAGATTTGAGAATCTATAGCTCACTGGTATAATGATAATTATCCAATGACGTGTTGCACCCAAATCTCAAAATGTGCACATGAATGATTGGTTTCAATAATTACCTAAATTCATACACAATGTGATTTTATTTATTGTTTCATTTCTGTCATGAAAAATGTTGTTGATTAAAATTTTTTACTGTTTTTATCAATAAAATGAATACTGCATCATGACACCCCTCTGGCCTCTTCCAGTGTCTGTCAGTCAGAAGCAGCTCTAGATTTAAAGCAGAGGAGGCAGGCAGATGCTGAGACCACAGCTGCTCATCTGGCCTGGACTCAAGACTTAATGTAGCCAGACTGATTCTTCCACTCGAAAGAAACCATGTGGATCAAGCACATGGTAGGACAGGAATACAACAGACCGGCATGGTGGACTAATGAGATGAAAAAGACATCCAGGTATCAAATCTACAGTATAGTAATAGAAACTGTAACTAGAGGGAACAATGTCTCTCTGTAAAGACTCAGTCATGCAGATCTTTGCCAAAGATTAATAAGTCTCTACCTTTTTAAATGGACATTAGCTTGACATAATGATTTAAATGAGCTGAAGCAGTTAATTAGAATACATAGTAGTGATGTCTGAAACAGTAATTTGGCTGCATAAGTAAAAATGAATCATCCCTTCTTTCTACTAAACCTGATCAAATTCCATCAGGCATAAGGCACAAAGATTATACAGCCACAGAATATCCTGTAATATACAGAATATTCTGAAAAATGAGCCCTCTCCTCCCAGCACTGGACATTCTGCACAGGACAAGACAGCTTTGAGGGCCAGGAACAGCCAAGAAAAATGGCAAATCATGCACAAACAAGTCACAAAAGGAAAACATTCACATGTCCAACAATCCATGTTCCCTCTACCTCAATCTTATCCTGTACCTGGCTGGGAATGAAATAGAAAGAAAGATAGAAAAAGAAAGAGAGAGAAAATGTAATACAGCTTCTCACATTATCTGAAAAAAGGGCCTGGTCATGAATAATTGAGCAGATCGCTTTCATCTGGGCCCAGAGTGAGAGTGCTCTCCTCGGCTTGTTCCTCTCCTCACAGTCTGCAGGCTAATTCACTAGGGAGAGTAATTTATGGACAATTGAAGCTGCAGAAACATCTCTCTGAAGGCAACTGGGGGATCCATAGCAACAATCCTTCTGGGACATATTAATCCCCTGTTTTATGTAGTGCTAAGTGTACAATAGTAATCAGCACCGGAGCACAGGCTGCTGATCATTAAGGAAAAAGCTATATAAAGAATTCATAATGGGAATAGCCTGTGGCGAGCTGTGAAAGAGACAGAGAGAGAGAGAGACAGAGAGAGAGAGAGAGAGAGAGAGAGAGAGAGAGAGAGAGGAACCAAATTAAATCACCCATCAAATTGCACCAAGGAATTTTAATTTACAGGTTAATGCTGGATTGTGTAACTAATCACAGCTAACATTTTCAATGAACCAATGAAAAAACGTGCCATTTTTACCAGCTTGCTCTACAAAGCTGCACGTTCTCATTAGTGAAACCACTAATTTTTTTTTTCCAGCCTGCCCTTTTACAAGGTCATCAAATGTTCGGCACACGTGAATCTTTGCTATCTTAAAACCTTGCTATCTTGTACCCTCTGGTAAAAATCTAATGTTCCTGCTTTTCCTTTGTGTATCAAAAAAATTGTCATTCTTAGGGAGAAATATATAAGGAATGTACATATTAAAACAACACAATCATAAATATACATGATAAATTGTTATAAAAATACCTAAATTTGCTTTGATAAACTATGTTAATGCTCCATCAGGTATGTTTTACTGGACATTTTCTAAAATAAAAATGATGTAATGTCTAATATTTAGGGCATATGTTCTAAAACAAAAACAGCCAAATAAACATGTGACATTATCGGCAAATAAACCGCAGCTCATGCTTTAGGCTCAATTTTGTGTCCTTGCATTGTCACAACACTAAATCACTGCACCTGCAATTAGCTTCTTTACCCATAACACCAACTCCCCCAGCCATGATTTCTGGAATTTTTGCAATGTAGCTCGGAAAAAAGTGGGGGAAAGCTGAAGTAATCACTCTGAACACAAAACAATGCACCCTTCAGCAGCTCTGCAATAACTTTAGTCAAGCATTTCCAATTATGATTATATTTTCAGGCTTCCCTCGGCCCTGGGACCTCTTTATCACTGCAGCAGGCTGAGAATTACTTTACTGCAGCTCCACCTCGTTAGGCTGAGTGCTCCTAATGAAGCAGCCCTGTGATCAGACAGAAATCATGCTGGAGGAAGCCTGCATCATTAGGCCGGCCTTTAATTACTGTGATATATGGCCAGCTGCTGCCGCACTACCTTCCTCTCTCTTGTCAGATCTCAGAAGAGAACATAACAGCAGAGCACCTTTGCAGAAAGCAGAACAATCACAGATGTTCGATGGATCCCTTTAAGAAAGATCCATGCATCGATTCACGAAAGCTCTATGATTTGTTAAAGATGAAATGCTTATTAATATTGAAAAGCACGCTATAGATATTCACCAACTGTGTTAATTGGTTTTGCTTTGAGAGGCCATCATTTTCTTTCAGGACCATTAACCATAATACTCGTAAGTTGAAGATTAGTTCTCACTGAGTAAGTTTGCTGTGTTGTCATTAAATTCAATTTAACGGGGCACCATCTTTTGCTAATTACAGCAGATTTCTTTTTTTATATTCATGTTAGGTTTCGTAGAAACTGCAATATGGCAGTCATGTTTTAAAAAAAAAACTTTGGCTTTTTCAGTTCATGCACCTGAGCACTCCTCCACTTTGATATGCTGGAAAAAAAAACATTTGCAAGCTGGCAAGTATAGCTCATTATTAAATCACAGATATGGGATGCGAGATTGAGAACGGCTCTTGCTTAATGACATCTAAAAGGCTCCTGTGGAAAAATGCCTGCATTTTAGAGCAAAGTTCCAGAGCAGTGTAGCACCACACTGAAAACCTGAATTAAATATGAAATACTGAATGAGATGGGGTGGTTTTCTACGTTTAATTGGTTTAAAGTAATAGCCAGCTGGGATTTAAAGTTTAGAGCACCTGACCCCACATTACCAGGAAGGTACGAGAGAGCCACATTCAGGCTAGTGCACCTGAAAGGATTCATGTATTAATGACGTTTAAATTTGTGAAGAGGACTTTTAGGCTGTTGCTAATTTAAACTATGGATCTGTACCTGTGAAATTGAATTTCAACCACAGAGAAAAAGGTTTACAATCTTACCTTATCTCTTTGGATATTCTATTCCATTTAGTATTATGACAAAATAGTGTTCAGTTTTCTACATTTGATAGTATGAACAAACAGAAGAAAAAAATCTGACCTGGTTACACATCACAAATCCCACTGCAATTCCCACTTACATTTTTCAATAATGTCTGCAACATTCTATAAATGCAACCCTATTCTTTCCATCTCTACATTTACACAGTTACAGATGCTGATTTAGTGATTGTCTAAGCCTAAGAGTGGTAGTCTTTGGGGTCATAGGAGGGTTCCCTTCAGAGGGAATTCTTTTTTTTACAGTGAAGAAAGATAGCGTCAAAGCCCAGAGTGTCATGTTCCTCTACTGTAATGTTAGCCCCAGCCTAAAGGTAACGTCCCCCCCAAAAAAAAAGAAAAAAAGAAAAAAGAAAAGAAAAAAAACCCCTCCCCAATTCCAAAGACATAGCAAATAAAAGCAACTGTATGAGAAGGGTCTCTAGTGGCCTGGTAACATAATGGCACTTGAGTGGAGCTGAAGGGCAGGGCAGGTTCGTCAACCTCTGAGTACAAGACAGACAGAATCATATATACTACCTGTGATGAGGCTCTTGAACTACAGCTCATGTTCATCAAACGTAGGCTAGAAGACATTACTGAGGGGACCAGTGGAATTACATAATTACATGTTCAGTCACTTTAACTGTAAATAACAATATACCTTTGATGTAATGACTTGAAATTATGACTTGAAATACGTAAAATACAGTCAGGATATCATTGCATTAAGCACACAAGCACACAACACACACACTCAACCTAAAACATAAAAGAAAGGGCACCACACTGTGCCTTGATGTTTGGCCAGAGCTTTTGTCCCTGTGCATACATGGTTATGTCAATCATTAGCAACTCACATGGGAAGATTCCCAAACCTCATTCTACTACAAGATATAATATATTTTGTATTATACTTTTATTTTAATATTTTGTTTATGACAGTTTAAACTACTAAACAATAATTTGGAAAACCATTGAATTTACTAAAGTATGCTGAAATTCCCTTTACTACACTGATGTCACTACAGAAAAGCCAATAGCAGTCTGCTTATTTTGTTTGTTTGTTTTTTCTTTGAAACATATTCATTCAATACTCTGACATAATTTGTAGTTTTATCTCTATGCAGTCCGGGGCAAGTCTTGACAGAGCTCTTTCCCAGGCTTTGATGCCTCTGATCAGCCACATGACGTATATCGGCCGTGCTCATTTGCATGTCGATGGCGGCCAGATTAGGGACATTCCACTGCACACAAAAAGCCAGCCACTGTGGCGTACACAGGGAAATAAAAACCCTCAGCCAATTTTTATTCCCGCACCTTCAACCTCCCCCAGTCAATGCACTCCGCATCCCTATTGACAAGGAAGGTTTGGAACAATACCAAGACACAAATGTAGGATCAATCCTGCTGTTTGCTCCCTCTCCTCTCCTACAGGAACAAAGGCTGGAAAGAAAGGCTCTAAACCCTGGCGGTAAGAAAAGCTTCAGACTTGCAGGGTGATGTAGGGAGGGCAGAGTTAGGAGAGGATGGGAGGTTGGCTGCCGTGCGATAGGGAAAATGGGCTTGACAGGCAGCTGGAAAGAGTAAGCTCATTTAGAAAATCGACATCCCCGACTGAGATAAAACCAATGATGATTTGTACTGTATCTTCAGGGGATAAAAGCACTTCTATTGGATGTCATACGGCCCAGCATGAAAGAGATCACTGAGAGCGGGTGAATCGAAGAGAGGCTACATTTCCCTTTGAGGGAGAGGGGCTCAAATTCCCATAAAAATTGAAAAGAGTTAAATGGTGGTGCTGGGTTGGACTGCCTCTTGAACTCTCTACATGTGTATACAAAAGCATTGTGGATATTTCTGCGCATTCTGGTACACTCACAGAGTTTATTAAATTTATACCTGATGGGATACAAAATACATATGGACATTTAGAATTACTGGACTTCTAACAAGCTACAAAAGTGGAACCCAACTGTCATTTCTTACTAGAATCTATCCATTTTTTCTTTTATATAACAGTTAAATATCATGAGGAAACAGAGCAGATAGTCATCTCTGATATGCTATTCATTAACGTGACAGTTCTAAAATTACATTACACAGAGGCAGCAAACATTGCCACGTTACACTCTTCCCTATAACATTCTGCTTTCCAATCAGGTCTCTTGTGCAGAAACCCTAAATACTGCTGTGTATGTGTGTATATGCCTCACCTACCAATGTTCAGTTTAGGCCCGTCTCATTTGATGAGCGGAGGCCAGAAGAGAATTACATGTAGCCACAGGTTTTCTGTTATGTATATAATTCTAATATTTTCAAACATCTGTAAAAGTATTTCTATCCATACACCACCACCTGAAGGAATGCAAAATATATCATGGCAATATGAAGTGTAAACTACCTAGCACATCTGGTTAATTCAGTGTGAAGACACTGAATTGTTTTAACTAATATGTCACAAAATGACAAGAAATTAAAATTATAATTTCTTATTATATTAGCTTTATTTGGTTTAGCAACCCAACCCAGTCCCCATCTCATCCCCTCCTTGGCTTTCACTTTGACCAGTGTCCTCTGATAAATTACACCAAACATGTGAAAGAGAAATATGATGGTGAGGTGGTGGCCTACTCATCAGCCCCAGACGAAGGCCCTTGGCGACTCAGCAGAATGAGAAACATGCTTGTCTTTACTGCCAGTGATGTTTATTGATTGCTAGGTTCATAGAGTCTTAATGCTCTGCTTTCATGTCTTGGTTTTGTTGCATGGGTGCTGAACACAATATTGCAAATTGATCCGTCTCCCTGATGCCTTTTGTTCAAAGGAAAGTGAACTACCATCTTGTTAGTTGTCTCTTAATAAAGTTGTCTCCCTTTGCGTCTCTCTCTCACTTTCTCAACGTCTGTATCAGGGATGGGACAAAAAAAACACGATTAAAGACTAGTGAGCGAGTTGATTAATCTCCTACATGCTTCAAAGGCCCTGCTGATGAACTGGCCGTTTGATGATCCATGAAGCAAAGGGACACTTTTGATTATGTGACCTACAGCCAAGGCTCTGAGTATGACAGTTTGTGAAGATCCTGATAGAACAAAAACATTCATGAGCTTAGCAAACTTCTCATTAAATATAACTGCAGTGGAAATGGCACTAAAAAAGTTACAAGTGCTGGAGGAATCATTTATTTATATGTACCACAAAGTCTCTACACAGTGAAAAGAAATGAGAAGTACACCTGAAACTGAAAGCCTTCCTGCATGACTACAGTGAGGAAATGTTTTGGCTCAGTGCTACTCTCGATCTCAATCCTCCCAAGGAAATCAACGAGGCGGCCATAATTAGACTCAGAACGCTCTCTTACCAGAGTGGAATTACTGTAATTAAGATGGGACACCCGGACGCCCCAAGTCTCAGCTCTTTTGTGGTGGTGTGAAGGCGGCTGAAGTATGGGAGCTGGCGAGGGAGAGATGCTGGTGTAATCATCCAGATTTTTCGTGCTGAACAATGACACGCCATACTAATTGCTAGCAGAGGGATCTTTAATAAATATTTCACTCAGCGCAGCATCATTACCACCTAATGGTGTTATTAATCTTTGCCAGTGATTTCTGTTCAGAAGGAAATGCCCTTTTGTGAGGAAACTAACGTTCCCCTGAAAACGAAGAAGCGGAAGATGGCAGGGCAGAAAGTTACTTATCCATAAAATTACATTTAGTTGTTAACACTGTCTCCCATGTAGGCTGTACTTTCACAGTGAATTATCCTATCTGAGTGAAAACCACGTAGTGTCTCTAATTAATGTCCCTATTAAAATGGACCTTGATGTAATATTTTAAAATATAAAGCAAGATCTTTTCCTTGTTGACCTCTAGTTTTTCTTACTGTTCGAGTGCAAATGATGAACACTCACAAGCACACTCCACTGGTGTCATGTACACTGTTTTTTTTTACTGCTTTGTGATATTATCCTACTGATAAAAAGACATTGAAATTGTATAAAAAAGCATGCTTAACACGAAAAGAAAGGCAGGGCTTGTTCAGCAGACTATCTCCTCTGCATCCTCTGGTGTTGCTGATTCTTTGATTCTCTAATTATGACTTAGTTTTGCACACATTTTAGTCATATTTGCACAGGCCCTACTGCATTTAAACAATCTAGAATATTGCAGCACTGAAAGAGTGAAGCATTAAAGATGCAGAATGTAAATGAGTGGAAATCCAGTGGGTCCCAGCATGTTTCATATTAGTTCAGCAACCATGAAATGTTATTGGTGTTCTACTCAAACAGAGCAAATATACATGGTTCTAGAAAGGTTTTAAAGGTGTCTCAGAACATGACATACCATGTTCTGAGACCATGCCATGGTAACTATACCATGAATTACATTGTTTTGTACATTTAAAAAGGTAAACAGAAATAGTATCAGCAGGATAACAATGCATCAGAATTCCAGTGGGTCGAAAATTTACCTACATCAATTTGACTGTCAATCTAAACAGTCTAGAAAATTTCAAAAATTAATATAACTAACATCATGTTTAGTTGTTCAAAGCTTCTGATTGGCCAACTGTCATAATTGGGAGTCATTTGAAGTGAACCTGTTGTTGTAAAAGGGCCTACATTTAGAGACAGTACCTTTTTGCCACTTGATAATAACTGGGAATAATTATAGAGAAAAAATTAGCACCCTGGTATAATGATGACACTCGCTCCTTAAAACAGACCACTCGCAAATTAGAACGTAAGTGGCGTCAAACTAAATTGGTAGTATTCATATTGGCATGGAAGGAGAGCCTACTGAGATATAGGAAAGCCCTTAGTGCTGCTTTATCAATGTATTTCTCCAATCTAATAGAAGATAACAAAAATAATCCTATGTTCTTATTTAATACTGTAGCAAAATTAACCATGAAATAAGAACGCCATAGAAACGTCCATACCATCAACATGCAGTAGCAATGACCTCATGACTTTCTTCAATGATAAGATTGACAATATCAGGCAAAAAATACAAACTATGAATTTAAATCCATACAATCTG